>JABWIB010001639.1:43938-51438 GCA_016617825.1 Platyplectrum ornatum | reverse complement strand
TAGCAGCAATTAAATCTTTTTCACATGTAAAATATTGTCTGCAGCATTCATCCAACATCGCTACATCACTACACACACCACAAACATTCCTATAAAGAGCTGAAACGGCATTTTCTAACATAAACGTAAATATTTGTTAGGATAAGTGCTGTTGATGCACAATCTGATTGCCATTAACTCTATCTAGTCTTCTTTATTTTAATTACTTCTTTAATTAAAATGTNTTAAATCGCCATCATATTACATAGCGCTTTACAATTTCATCAATCAGTAAGATGACTGGGTGATAACAGAGAGAATGGGTGCTGCCCACAAGCTTACACTCTAAAGATTGTTTATTAAAATGTAACTAAAGTGTATACAGGGCCCAGAGAATTAGGGGTCCAGCAACCACTCTCCCTATACTCACCAATATTCTAATTCACATTTTGAACAGACTCTAACCAGCCAATCAAAGTACCTTTGATCCGTTATAAGCCAGTCCTGCAGAAACGAGGAGCTAATCACACTCCCTGGCCACTGACCAGTATTGTGACCCAATATGGCTGGAGCTCAAAAGAATTATCGGAAAGTTGTTGGGAACTAAGGAAAGCATAAAAGTATACACTATACCTGAGTTTATCAACCAATGAACGTTCAATGTTTATCAACTCTCACTGTCATTAACAATACCCAAACCTTCTTCAGCACAGATGATTAACAAATGTAATTTTTCTTTATTAATGATGAGCAACTAATTATAAGTTTTTATATTTAGCACAGATTCATACAAAGGGCACATTTTCTTTCATAATAATGTGACACTCCTGATGGCACGGTGTGCCCTGGATTGCGACCCTAGGAAGGCACAATGGCGTTAACCCACTATGACCCTACTTAAGTATACTTACCTAAGTATTTACCCTAAGTAAAGCAGGCAGGTAGGGATGGGAACCCCTCACCCTAGAGAAAATAATCTTAACAAATTTACTTTCATTTTTAACACCAATAATCACACTGATTTTATATAAAGATTTATTCATCTGGGATTTAGCAGTGCAATCCCGACACAGGCTTGATAAATTGCTGGACCAAATGTATAACAAAATATTTCACTTAAAAAAAACAATAAACAAAATTGAAACACTTTGGTTGAACATATTTAACACATTAAACCTCATTAAATCTCCAAATACTTCAGGGAGTAACATATATCTATATATCTCAATGTTCATTTACAGTCTTTTACTGCAGTTCTGTGGGCCTTTTCAGGCTTTGTTTCCACTATCCCGAGAGGTCTGGATCAGAGGATGCCCATGCTGTAGCTGGCTTAGCAGACGCGTTCTCTGCAGCCAGTGCCATTGTGATGCGGTCTAGGAGCTCGTTAACCTCCCTCTTGATGTCTCCCCAGGTGGAAAGGGATCCCTCCGCTGTCAGTGGACCTTGGAACCATCCCTCAATTCGTCTCCTGACACTCTCAAGGAAAATGCCTCTCTCAGTGGTCTGGGGTTGCTGCTCACTAGTGTCATGTTCCCAGTTTCTGTAGCCACTTCTGTTTATCGAGAGCAGAATAGCCCCGTCCCTTCTTGCAGTGCGTCCAGACTCTGGGGCGTCTTAATGTTGCCCTTGGTGAACGGAGAGGTGAAGCTTTTTCAGTCAGGACGTGGCAGTCATAACCCCGTCAAATGGCCTTTACATTATATGCGTAACTTGCCTTCTCTGCATCCGGCACCCCCCTTACATCACTCACCCCTCACTCATACCTCACATGGCCTGAAGGGATTACAATCGCTCCATCTGTTCCGCCCTGGAACTCGACTCCGGCCTCTCCATCATCACTGCCCTTGGTAGTCGTTCTTTCTCCAAAAGCTCCACCATCCATTTCTCACAGCACTCGCTCTAACCAGGTGGTACCACTCGCTCTAGCTGTTTCCACCTCAGACAGTCTTTTATATCACCTTCTTCTCAGTGTTCTTAGCCAATTATCAAGCTCACACATATAAGCTCATGCTTGTTCACCAATCATCAACAAGTCAACAACCTAGCCACATTTTTGCCCAGCAACCTCTCCATGACCCAGCTGTAGTCCAGAAACTATTAACTCTTTGTTAGCAATTTACTGGGGTATTACAATAAACCATGTAATGTTTAAGAACATTACTGTTTAGAGTGGAATGCTGTTTGAATCACTGATCTCCTGATTTACATTCACAACAAAATATTCCTAAAGGCATTGTGGAAGATGTTGTTTGTTATACTGTACCCTGTTAACACTGCGCCAAAAACTGGGTCATGCTCTGACGACCTAGGTCAGAGCTCAGTGTGAGCGGTCCATCTGAAAAATAAAGCTAGTTTATTCCTGGGTCTGACCCGGGTCAACTAGCGGACCTGGATTTTTCTGGGGATTAAACTGGGGATAAAAAAGGTTAAAAAAAAAATAGAAATTCATTTATACTTACGGGAGCAAAGTCCCAGGTCNGTGGAGCAGTGAGAACAGGGTCTAAAGATGTCGGGATGGTAAATGACAAGCAAGGTTTTAAAAAGGTACAACTTGCCATTGGGGTTCATTAGAGACCATGAAGAAGCAGGACAGACTTGGGTCTGCTTGGGTCATACAGGTCACATAGAGCAATGAGTAATAGTAGAAAGAAAGTAGATGATATAAACCTCCTTTAACATGAGTAATTTACTGTGTTCAAAAAACATCTTTCAATCTAGTGAGATAAACAGTTTCCTCTTGGTACATTAACCTCATCTAAGACCAGATCCTGGTTCATTGCTACTGTGCTTCACTGCTGCAGGATCCCTATTGTATCCCCAATAATGCCACTACTCGCAACTCTTTCCACAAAATCCCCATGTAAAAAGACGGCAAAAAGTATGTCTTGTTATGTAGGTTCCAGATCCATATATAAGGACCGAACATGTGCAATCTCAAAATCAGTCGAATTCCAATATTGGCGATCCTGTTTCTTTCACTAATGCTTGGTACACATTAGAAAGATTATCTTGTCAATAACTAGATAAACGACTCTTTCAGCAGACATCTGTTCAGTGTGTACTCACCAAACATGCTGCAGGATCATTTCAGACAGGAGCTCCTAATATATTTGATCAAGGATGCCCAATGTCTTCAGAAAACATCAGTATGTACTGAAAACACATCTTCAGAGCAACAATTCCTATTGAAAATTCAGTATAAAGCCACCTGGTGGACAAGCATGTCATTGCAGCACATTGCTGCAGCAAAGTATTCTGGGAATGATTACAAGCAAGGACCTCATGCAGTTGCACATGGAGAGATCTCTCAAATCAGTTGATCGTCTGCTATATGTAAGTATAGTTCTGATGTGGCTCTGGAAAGTTCAAGGATTCTTGGACAAATACAACACATCTTCCACACACTAAGCCATTGACATTAGACAATAGAATAACAATGGATATATGCATACACAAAATAACAATGTTTCATATTACTATATATCAGGATATTGTGTATTTAGTAAAATGCAGTGCTTATGACCTTAACCATAATGAGCTCAGCAGAATAAGGTTACAGGAAGCCTTAGGCCAAGTATAGATTCGGGATGTCCAATTATTTTACTCACACAATTGTCACATTCCCTACCAAGAGCATTAATCTTGTCTAATTACAGTTGTCCAATCTATTTTGCTTTATAATAACTGTTTAACTGTTTTGTAGCATACAGGCTTATTCATTAAAATCATTCAAACAGAGAATTTATAACCAATAACAATCACACTGCATAATCACATTTTTATAACTAGAATTAAAAAACCATAATCTTATTCGTTTCTGCGTAAAAAAAATCACCCTAGATGTATGCAACTCAGCATCCAAACCTCCCCATTCACACAGCAGATTATTTTCTTTGTTGTAAACTACAGTGTGTGCTAGTCTGGGTTATTCTGGCTTTCCGTAAATGAATCAACCATGCATTTTTTCTTGAATTGCTTATATGTCTGTATTAGATAATAATTGGGTCACACCCTACACAATATAAATTTGCCTAATGCGGAATTTACATATGACATACGCAGCAAGTCACACATCAGTATGTGCCAAGCCTTATACAGTTATATTTATACCAGTATGTTTGCTATGTCATATATACATAAAAACATTACAGGATTGTATTCATAGTTTATAAATCAGAGGAAATTGATTTCCTTCTATTTTATTACCCATTTGGAATCAACAAAAAAAACTATTTAACATATGGTAAATTCAAGCATACACATGGATAATATATAGACTACTGTTACTGTGCTCTTATAAGTTCCTGGGCAGCATGTTTCAGATAGACTGTTTGTATATATATATATATATATATATATATATATATATATATATGCATATAGGCATTAAACCAGCAAGCGACACTACCTTGGTATTTGCACAGAGACCCTGTGTTACCTGCATCTCTCTTACACTGTCAGTGACGTCAGAGGCTGGCGCCCACAGATTGCCTGACAGATGTGATGTAGATTTCCCAGTCAGCTTGTGCGATGACCTGAATGAGCAAAGGAGAAGAGAAAAAGAAGGGGGTGCTTCATGGTGCTGTATATTTTTATTCACATTTAAAAAGCCAGTAGAAAGGAATAAATACTAATATCAAATATGTGTTATGAAATAGTAGCAAAACTGAAATCTTTATGCTCAACCCGTACAAAACAGCCAGCTCCAGACGGCACACTGGAGATTGCATACAGGATACCAGCAGAGAGTTGATCAGAGTGTCGCCATCTTTGATGCGTTTCATCAGTGAACTTTGTCAGAGGGTGTTTGTTGGGCCACTCTGATGTTACACTAACATACTACACTAACACACTTAACATACACTAACACACTTAACTGACAAGCATGCCTGTTGCACTAATTGTCAGTTAGTAGATAAAACACATGAATACATGGAAATGTGTACATTTAAAAACTTATTCAGCAATAATCAAAACAGAAAATAAAAAAATATAAAGATTCTCAAATACAGGTTCTGCTCATTAACATCAAGTCAGTTGCTATGTTTCATCCTACACCGGCATAAATAAATATGTATACTATTGCAAATCGAAGGCTAAAAAAAATTCAGAATCCCACAACAGGTATTTAAAATTCAAAACTTTAATTACATATAGTATAGTACTATACTTTCGAACATATTATAATGGACATACCTAGTCCAGATAATTCCAGGTTCAGATAATTCCAGGTTAACATCAGCAGGAGGGTTTCAAAAATGAATAATGTATTCCAGGATTGTTAGGTAGTAGAGAATGACCACAAGGCAGTGGGAGGCATGCTCAATTGCAAAATAGAAACCCACCTATATCCCAGAATATTACCTCATTTATACTCACAACTAATCAATATTCATCCTTCGTTTTCAAAAGGGTACTATATTTACCATTACATAGGATCTAGTACGCTTAAAAGCTGGTATCACCCATTTTTAGTAAATGGTAGGCACTACAATTCATCAGTAAATTACTTCAATAGACCTACAAAAATTGATCTAATTTTACTCCCTCATTCAACCTTGAGGGACAGGGTATCCAGGGAGATGATCCAAAACTTCTCTCTCTGGGAGAGAGTTGTAACATAGAAACATAGAAAGTGATGGCAGATAAGAGAAACATGGCCCATTCAGTCTGCCCAGTTGTGTATTTAAAACTATACCAACATAATTTTTTCTCTATTTTGTTTGAGACTCAGAATACCCTTATATTTATCCCAAGCATGCTTAANCTGTTCTGTAGTATTAGCCTCCACCACTTCTGATGGGAGGCTATTCCACTTATCAACTACCCTTTCAGTGAAGTCATTCTTTTGCACATTTCCCTTGAATCTTTTTCCCCTGATTTCCCAGAAACAGATTTTGTTTTATATTACTCAATATTTAATTCTGAGATCTATGTTTAACCCTTTTTCAAAGATTTTTAAGTCAAGGGGTGAAAAATCAACATTAGTTAAACACACCTTGCATTAGTCTCTTAATCTCTTTTTTTTCTCTTGGTAGTATAAACTGTTATGCCTGTTTACCCCTTATGGACTTAACTCTCTTTTGTGTTGGAATTTCGGTGAGGGTAATCATCAATGGGTAGCGGAGGGGGAGGCAGTTCTGAGTGGTGAGGACCCAGAAGGCAGAGATTCAAAACCCAGAGAGAGGGGAGGCAGCCGCCACATATTCCACCCAGCAGAACCATTTGACCAGGGGAATGGGGTTTATGGGGGCAACTAAAGTTTCCATATTGAAAAATCTATGGAAGAATATAATTATCTTATGAATCCCCCATAATTGCCACCTACTATCACCTCCCAAAAGTCCACAAGGATTAAAANAAAAATCCCCCTNGACAACTTATATATTTGGGGGATTTGGAAATCAGGTCAGTTACATCACAAATATTGGGGTATATTGATAGTAGAATTAAACAAAATAATAGACTTAAACCAGGTGTTAAAATGTTTAGAGGGGGTATCTTGGAAACCAAATTGTGTGCAGGTGCTGGAGGACACACTCAGAACAGACACTTCAATTTCTAGTGAGCAAATTGAGTTTATTATTGACTGTGCCAATGTTGTATTGAAAAATAATTAATTTTCTTTTCTTGGACAAATTCTATATCCAATTTAGGGGCAGAGCAATGGACACAATGGTCTCCCATCTTCGCTAACCTGTGTATGAGAAGCTGGAAGCTCTGTACCGTAAATATATTGATGACATACTATTGATTTGGGGAGGAACAGGGGTAAGGGAGGTTGAATTTCTTGGGTTTGTGGAAAGNTAACTAATATGAGATTAAATTTACTGCTAAATTTGGGCCCAAAATATAGAGTTTCTTGATATACAACTGAACTGCCCAACATCACCTGACTCAAGTCAGATTTTGACATCTACGTATATAAAACATGTGGTATATTGAATTTTTTAGTTGCCACTTTGACAAGTACAAACAAAATATTACGTAAATAAAGACAAAGATAAAAAGAAAAAAAATATGAGATTTGTCCATTTATCACATATTTTAACCCCTTCCCGACTTTGGACGTATATATACGTCATGATCGGCATGTACTTGCCGACACATGACGTATATGTACGTATCCTGTGCTTATTTTCCACAAACAGGCTATTAGTAAAAAAAATTTTAAAAAAAATAATAAAAATAATAATAAAAAAATAATAATAAAAAAATTAATAAAAATAATAAAAAAATTTAAAGTAAAAAAACTAAATCTATTGTGTCCGTGGGTGTGTGTGTTTTTTTTTTTACTCTGCCCATACAAAAGTTGGCATAGTAATCACGGCAGTTACTATGTTCAGCTTTTGTGAATGNAACTAATGTGAATATTTCCAGCGCTAAAAATTGATNTTCACATTAGTTTCATTCACGGTAGCCTGCATAGTAACTGCCGTGAGTACTATGCCAACTTTTGATGAATGAAAACCTGTAAAAAAAATGTAAATATTAAAAAATTAAAGGTTAATCCCTGCCCGC
>JABWIB010001639.1:32155-42553 GCA_016617825.1 Platyplectrum ornatum | reverse complement strand
ACATGTCAGATGTGTAAAATAGGGCTGTGTCATGAAGGACCAAATAGGCTGCGTCTTAAAGGAGTTAATGCAGCTTATTAAAAAATTCCAAATATTATTAAAACATTTTGACCAGTGTTACAGGCTGACCCTATTTTGTTCCCCTATTTACCATCGAACCCAGAAAATGTTTTTCAAAACCCTAGGACATTCTCAGTCTAAGATGAATAATCCTTCCCCCTTCCCTTCCCCCGTAAAAGGTTTTTTATACATGTCGGCATTGTAAGGTTTGCACATTGGTACATAAAGACAAAAAGACCTTTAGAAACTCAGATTAATTTCTATGTAACAGTTCCTAAAGAGAGAAGTCTTGGATCATATCCCTGGATACCCTGTCTCCTAAAGGGTTGAATGAGGGAGTAAAATTAGACCCATTTTTTATATATTGAAGTCATTTACCGATGAATTGTAATGCGTAATATTGACTAAAGGTGGGTGATTTCAGCTGTTAAGCGTACTAGAATTGATGTAGGAGCCTTCCCAGTAATGATAAATATAGTACCCTTTTGAAAAGGAAGGATGAATATTGATTACTTGTGAGTATAAATGACGTAATATTTGGGATATAGGTGGGTGTCTATTTTGCAATGGAGCCTGCCTCCCACTGCCTCTTGGTCACGGTATTATTCTGTCTACACTAGGTATGTCTGTTATACTATGTTCGACAGTATATGGGTGCATGTATTTGAATTTTAAATACCTGCTGTGTAATTCAGAATTTGTTTTAGCCTTTGATTTGCAATTGTATACATTTTAACATATGCCAATGTAGGATNAAACATAGTAACTGACTAGATGCTAATGAGCTGTATCTTGAAAACATTTTAACAGCCTGTATTTGAGAATCTTTGCTAATTTTAAATTTTCTGTTTTTCATGCATTTTGTTATCTACCAACTGACGTTTAATGCCATAGAGCACTACCTATTAGAGAACTACCTATTATACCCATGCTTGTTAGGTGAGTATATAAGTGTAACATCAGAGTGGCCTATCACACTCAATGAAGAAGTACACTGACACTGAAACGCCTAGAGCCGGTCCCACTCTGGTCGTCTCTCTCTGTTGATATCCTGTTTGCGACCTCCAGTGTCCTGCATACCCATCTGGAGCTTGCTGTTTAGGACCANTTGAGTTAAAAGATTTCAGTTTAACTACAATTTCAAGACACATATTTGGTATTAGTCTTTATACCTTTTTACTGGCAGTATAAAAATATACTGCACCATGAAGCACCCCCTTCTCTTTCTGTTTTAATGTTTTAAATACACCAGTGTGCAAGACTGAGTTTAATTAAAGGGGAAGACGCAGTCCTGTGGATCAGGTGGAAAGATGACTTAAAGACGGTGTAAAAACTCACATTTATAGGAACTATTTTACTGACAGTTGGACTTGTTTCTAAGGTATGTGCGTTTGTGTGCCTGTGAAATGAAAACTATATAAAAACATTAAAATATATACACACACATATATAAAATAATAATGGACCAGAATTCGGTACCTAGGGTGTGTAAAACATATAACAAAGTAATGTGTGCATGACCACTATAACAATTAAGTTTTAGAGATCTGGATTTGCAGCTCTCTGTAAGAGAGGTGAATCCTTCAGATCCGTACACTTTTTTGTTACAGTACACATGCATGTAGCACGCATGCTGGGTGGGAGGACAGATAGTGTTAGTACGGTAATAGTGGCTTCAGCCTTTAGTTACTATGCAGCATATGCAGCACTCTACATTTAAGGAAGGATTTAGGCAAGCTGAACCCTACTTTAGTGCTTTGTCCCCACAAAAATGACATTGCAGAAGTCCAGATTGGGAAGGGCTGAAACACAACCCATAGGGCCTGATTCAGTTATGCACAAACCCCCTTATACAACCCACATAAGGGAAACATTTTGCGTCTTTTTTGCGTCTTTTTATTTGCAGCTCACAGAGACATATAAAAAGTTTTTCCTACCATCTTCACTGACAATTGAATAACCCCCTAACTGTACGAATACCATACCTCCCACGTCTCACTGAATGAAATGATTTATTACCAGGATGTTCCTGGATCTAGAATTCTGTCTCATACTGTGACGCTTGCATATGCACTGCACTACTAAATGCAAGCATATTCCAACTATGTCATATGAAAATGCCCTCATTTTTGTTAGAACTGCATAAAACTACTGTGGATCTTTAAAAAACTCAAAGTAGTTTTGTCCAGTAGAGCTGAATAAAGCACAGCCACTTTTGCAATCTCTGTCCTTTGATTAGAGGAACAGGAGAAAGAAAGCAGGCTTAGACTAGAATGCATACTGTGGCCTCTAGTGGCCACAGAATGAAATATATCTATACCATATCTATAACATATCTATAGATAAACTCAGATTTCTCTGGATAATGCTAATCTGTTCTATGATTAGAATTTTTTTAGTTTGAGCCTGCAACTCCAGTACTGGCAATCCCCTCTGTTACAAGTTGCTTGTAGTTGTGAGATCCTGGTTGGTGGCAGCAGCCACATATTCTAGCTGCTACACAGTCTGAAATCTTCAGACCATTTGTGATGCAGCATAAAGTGTTTAAGTAGTTCTGGCTGTTGAGTGGTCCTTCCATTTAAAATTAGTTAGATCCAACATTTCAATCACTATATTGTGATTTTCATCAGGGATAAATTTAAGCACAACAATACATTTTTTGTGTCTTTCTCCTGCTGTCTTTCTATCCTACTTCGCTATTCCCTTTTCTCTCTTTCTCTACCAAGACCCTCACTGTGGTAAGTAAAGGCAGGGTTTGTAGTTGGGCAACCCTGTGCTCCGTAAGACCCAGGTCCGGGCCCAGGTCTGTACCCAGCTCAAAGATATATATGGCGACACCTCCTCATTGGGCACCTTAAAACAACGGTTTTACACAGTGTGAAACGGAGTCCATTAAGCAGTTCACCAAAGTATTACAGGAACTAATGAGAGAGGTTCAGGTGAGAGACACTGCTGCACTGGAAGGACCTGACTAAACTCTACAAGATAAGTACATTATGGGTCTGCTTACTGTACCCCTTAGGCAAATACACCTTGAACAGATTGGTACCGACGGTACGCTCACCTTCCATCAGGTCCTACCATGCTATCGCTAGAGTAAGTATCTGTGAGTAACACATCTGCAAGCAAGGGGCGGAGTGGTGCCTCAGGGGAGGCTAATCCTTTAGAAGGCTGCGTTCAGGACCTTACAGATGCTCTGAAGATGATGCACGACTATCTAACGCAACTTCGACAGGAGGTGAATCAATTAAAGCCGAACAGAATGCAGAGGTTCCCAACTGGAGGAGAGAATGGGAGAGAAACAGATACAGACCAAGAATGGCAAATTCCAGCCAGGAGAAGGGATGCGTTGTTGGAATTGCCGTTGCGTGGGACACTTTGCCTATTCAGTCTATCCAGAATTTAATTGGAGAGTGCCCCATGGCAGACATGGCGGGTGTGAAACAGCAATGTTTGTTGGACACAGGCTCACAGGTGACCACTATGATCGAAGAGTTTTCAAGAAGAACATCTCAGGGCATAGAAAAGCAACACATTGGTACGTCTCACTGCAGCAAACAACCTTCCCATCCCAGTAGTCAGAGTTGTGTAGATGGAGGTGAATTTATGTGGGCTCGGGAAGAAAATTATTGTTATTGTCAAGGCAGAAGAACTGTCTTATGGACCAGTGATCATAGCCTGAACCAGAGCTCAAAGTGGGGATAGTAAGGTGGTGGTATAGCTCTAATCCCCGCCCCTTATATAAGCCCCGCCTCCTCCGGACCCGCGATTTTTTAAAACTAAAGTTCCCCCTCCAGTGCTGAGGGGGTGGAGCTTAGAAAAGGGGGCGTGTCTTAGCGGAAGAAGTGCCGGTATACCATTCCGGCATATACCGGCCCACTTCGAGCCCTGGCCTCAACAGTTTGGATCATGTTCTGTTTCAAAAGCAAGGCCCAAATTATTGAAGGAAGCTGGGTGTAAAAATGCCTTTCCAACAAGCCCTACAGCAGGTCACCATGAGAAGAGAAGGGCTTCTGGAGAATAATATCCCGGATCCCTTCGAAATGATTCGTACCGGCTACAAAGAACCAATGGTGCTGTTACCATGCCAGGTAGATCTGGTGGTGCGGACCCATCAGAAGTTGGAAGGATTAGGAAGGGTAGACCCAGTGTATCAGGAGTTGGTAACTACCTGGTATATGGTTGTTACCAACACTGGAGGTGGTGCGAAGGAGTCGAATTCCAGTACTGTAATCAGAGTGACAAGAAACACCAGAGGATCGAGGTACTCCCCTACGACAAGATGCCTTGGTTGATGACAGTACAGTCGATGACAGCCCACCCCTACCTGTAATGGGAAGAAGATCCTCGAGCAGATGGATGTCGCCTTGGTAGAATCGGGACCGGATGTGAGACAAAGACTGCTGAACAATCTTTGGAAAAGACAAAGGACATACTCTAGAGGTGAGGAAGATTTTGGCCTTACGACAGAGATGGAACATGAGAAACCTACTAGAGATTCTGCCCTAAATCGGGAACGCTACCGTCCAATATCTCCGAAACTGTATCAAGAAGTGAAAGTCATGTTGTGGTAGATGTTGGAAAATTGTGTCACATGAGAGAGCAAGAGCCCAGCTACGTTCCAGAGGCTTATGGAATGATGCTTCAGAGACCTCAACTTTGATGCCATCTTGATCTACCTCGATGACTTTGTTTTTTGGCGAACATCTCGCCTGGACCTGGTCTTACAATGCCTGGAGTGGTACGGACTAAAACTCAAACCCCAGAAATTCCATTTCCTGAAAACAAGCCTGGAGTCCATGAGAGTCATAATGGAATTTTGAGAACTACAGTTCTTTCAAACTGGAATTGCTGTCTATGGTTTGGGCAGTGACTGAATGGTTTGCAAAGTATCTGACTGGCGCGGAGTTCAAGGTCATGACAACAATCCACTGGCACATCTTAAAAAAGCAAAATGGGGGGGCGTGGCTTGCAGCCATCGCGCTCGGACGTGTGCTTCGTGGGCTCCGGCGGTTTGCAGTCCCCGTTGGCCTTGGACGCCTGGTTCTCCCGCGTTGGGCGACTGCTGCTGGGCTGTTGATCCCCTGCTGCCCTGGGGAACATGCTGTGCCACTTTCCTCGCGGCCCCAGCTGTCTGCTGCTGGGTGCACGGCCCGAGGCCTGCTGCCATGGTTTGCTCCTGCGGCCTGCTCCCGCCACCTGCTCCCGCCCACTGGAGGGGTCATTGTCTGGGCTGGGGTGCCTCTGCTGTGGGCACCAGCCCCAACGTTACCCAACGCAGGGCCCGTCTGTTGCACTGGGCTGTCAGCTGCAGCTGCCCTCCGGTGCTGGGGCATACATGTGGCTGTTTGCAGTGCAGCCTATGGACACTCCCCTGCTGCAGCCTTTGGCCCTGCNCCTACACTCTCTGCACAGTGTTGGGGCTTTTTGCCTGTGCAGCAGCCACCTCATCCTGCTGCAGCTGCCCTCCTATACTATCCAGGGATTCCTGCTCCACCACATCGCTCCCTGCTGCTTTCTAGGGGTTCCTGCTAATTTGCTCTGAGCTCCCTGCCTCCTGTTTGCAGCTTGGTTCTTCACGTCTGACGGCTATGTAATTACACTATCCTGCCTGCCCAGATGACCTCTCCGCTCATGTAACCTAACTACAGTATGCTATACCAACCTGTGCCACCTAGCGTTTACCCCTGGGCTTGCTGTGCTTTTCATTTTCATCCCCTGGAGCCATCATGCTGCCTAAGAAGGCGAAGATTACGTCTCTGTCGCCCCCACTGAGCTTTCAACCGCGTAAATCTGATGCGGACTCNGCTGCTCCGACGCCTCAGTCTCAAGAGGATCCCTCCGCCGTGAACCCACCTTGATCCTGACTGTGCAAAGCCTCCACCAGCTGTTTCAGGTGCTACGCACTGACTTTTTTTCTGAACTGCGTTCTTCAGTCGCCG
Organism: Platyplectrum ornatum; assembly: GCA_016617825.1. Lineage (NCBI taxonomy): Eukaryota > Metazoa > Chordata > Amphibia > Anura > Limnodynastidae > Platyplectrum > Platyplectrum ornatum. The sequence goes on along the minus strand of JABWIB010001639.1, from coordinate 36,551 downwards.
GCCTGACCCAAGGAGTTTCTGAGCTTGGGTCACGCACCGATCATCTGGAGACCAAGATGGAGGAGGTCATTGCATCCCACAACACCATTGTCTCTGCGCAGGAGGCCATCCAGGTGGAGCTGTCCGTCGTCTGGGACAAGATTGCGGACCTGGAAGACCGCTCCAGGCGTAACAATATCAAAATCAGGAGTATCCCAGACTCTGTTCCCAATTCGGAGTTGGAGGCCTATGCTATGTCCCTGTTCCGCCGACTGCTCCCAGGGGCGGATGACAGAGACTTGGCTATTGACCGCATCCACCACTCTCCCCAAACCTAGGACTGCCTGGCGTCTGGTTCCAAGGACACCCTCCTGAGAGTCCTTTTTTTCCGGATCAAGAACCGCATCTTACAAGCTGCTAGAATGCCGGCCAGTGCTCCAATCTTGGGCGATCTTCAGCTATTTCAGGACCTTTCCATCGCTACTATCAACAAGCGTCGCACCTTCCACCTTGTTACTGCTGCTCTCCGCGACAAAGGTATTCCATACCGGTGGGGGTTTCCTGTTAAGCTTCTGATCCAGCGGGGCCGCTCCACCTATACGGTCTCTACACCTGAAGCCGGCTTCGCCCTCCTGGATGAATGGAATCGAGTTCCACCGGCTCGCGCTGGTACTCCAGTGTCCTCGGACTGGACTCAAGTGGGCTAGTGGTCGATGCCGTGAGTGGGACTCTGCTATACTTTACTGTTTTGCGATGGTTATATGCGTGTTTTTCATTCCCACAGGTTGTGTTCTAATTTGTTCTCGCTGTTCTCAATGCTTTCGGTAACTGATTGTCAAATCATGGTGTGTTAGGTTTTCTACTAGTTAGCTGTTGTTGTTCTGTCATCTGGGCGGGTGGTTCCCGAGCCTCCCCCCCACTAGTTAACTATGTTGTCGCACTCTTCCCCCTGCGATAACTACTTGGGCCCGATGTACTGGGCTGCTTTGGGTTTCCCATTTCCCACACTTACCTCCTCTGGCCTGTGTGCCCCTCCCTTGCCTCCCCACCTCCCTTTTTCTTCCTTTCCCTTCCCTTATTTTTTCGACCTTTTTTGTTTCCCTTTTTCCCCTTCCTCTCTCTTAAGCTCTCTTCTTCCTTAGACATCCCCTCTACGCTGCTCTCCTGCTTTTCTGGCACAACTATTCTGTCTCTCTCGTGGCTCCCTGCTACTCATGTGGTGCGGCTCCTCTCACCTACTATGGCCTGGTTACAACTCTATTCCCAGCGCTGTCTCTCTCTCATCACCCAGATATGGTGCAGTTTCTAACGATTAATGCTAAAGGCCTAAACTCCCCTAATAAACGATCCCTAGCTCTGCAGTCCTTCCACCACCTTCGGGCAGATGTTGTGGCCATCCAGGAAACCCATTTCCACGTAGCCTCCCCCCCCCCGGGGGATCACCATTACACTACTTGCTATATGGCCAGTGGACCTTTTAAGAGGAATGGGGTGGCGCTTCTGCTTCATGCTAAACTAGACTTTGTATTGAAACAGTCAGTGGCGGATAAAAATGGGAGATATCTGATCGTTACGGGTAGGCTGGAAAATAGAGACGTGACCATAGTCTCTCTCTCTGTATGCCCCAAATTCCTCAGCCTCAGCCTGTTCCTGTAGCGCCTGCTTCCTTGACAGAGTTTTCTGAGTAGTAGGCCCTTTCTCTTCTCATACTTCCCGGTCTGCATGTCCTGCAAGGGTTTATTTTGGAGGGAGGATGAGTGGGTTTGGTGGCTTTGGTTTTTTTTTTGTTTTTTGTTTTTTGGATGTGTGCCATATCTTACTGATGCCTCTGTAAGACTATGTTTATTGTGCCTTTGCCTTGTAAATTGCTGTGTTGTCAGTTGCTAAATGTTTGATTCCCCTCCCCCTTTTTTTCTTTCTGTACCCCCCTGTTTTTTTTTCTCAATAAAAATTATTGATGTTAAAAAAGCAAAATTGGAAACTTTGGTGCAGCATTGGGTGGCGAGGTTGGCAAAACTCTTGTATCAGATACTGTATTGCCAGGGACTGAGAGCCAGAATGCAGCTGCTTTGTTTAGGTTTCCCGCCAACAGGTTAGACGGTGTGGATGACAAGGAGCGAGAAGAAATTGAGATCCCCAACCTGAAACGGCTGGCTAGGCAGGGGGAGTCAACAGACAGGACTGTGGTGCTGTTTGATGTGACAGAGAATGAGTGGATGACAGAACAGGAGAAAGATTCGGATCTGAGCCACATCCGTGAATGAAAACATGGAGAGGAGTCAGCTGTCTCTGATGGAAAGGAAGCTTTTACATGGATGGGAGCGTCTGAAGATGGAGGAGAACCTATTGGTTCGGGAAGTGTCATTGTCTCGCGAGTTCCGAAGCGTTCATCAGGTGGTCATCCCAGAGGTTTTGGTAACTGCTCTTCAGTTCTTGACCTTGTACCACAAAATCTTCCTCCTTAGTGCAGTTCCATTTGATCCTTGTAAATAGACTATAAAGTATTGTGCTAAGCTAATGTGGATGGTATTCGCTACTTTTGAGAATGTATGAGTTGGCATCTGTTGGTAGTTGTTTTCAGTTGTCCCTTTCATTCGTTCGCTCATCATTCTGTGGGAGGTCTTGTTGTCTCCTCCTTTCACTGGATCCATCCTTTTGATCTTTCTGCTGTTTGTGATTCCTATGGGTCTGGTCCCCTCTTGTGTGTTCATAAGATTTTAAATAACCATCCTGATGATAATCTCTATTTCTTTGGTGAACTTGATGGTGATCACACTTTCCTCTGTTTTCATTCCTCTGATGGTACTTTGTTTTCTATGGCCATTTTCCCATATTCTCTCCTTCCTCTGTAGTTATCTCTATACAGGTATCTATCCAAGGGAGCATAATCCCTTCCTCTATAATTATTGTCCCATCTTCTCTCTGATTGTAGAAGTCCCTCCTCTCTAATGATCTTTTTCTATCTGATGTTCTCCTCTGGGGATAATCGCTTCCTTGATGTGTGGTGATGACTTCTTTCCTTTCTGCCTCTTCTTAGAGGAGATCTGTACATCTCTTTATCATTTATTTTTTTATTTTTTTTACATGACTCTGGACTCCAGGGAAGAAAGAGGGTGATCGATACTGCCTCCTGGTTGGACAGAAGGAAATATACTTTATGTAAGAGGATAAAACTTTTAGGACTTTCTGTGACTATAAGGACTTTGGACCTACACTATCATATAAGATTTATATTATTATATATCACCCTATAATAGACAGGAGTAGCGCCTGTCTATTATAGGTTTTTTGTCGTGGGAGAATCTGTCAGCGGCTATCGATATGCACTAGTAAAGACTGACCACTTCACTAAATTCACTGCGGTGGTGCCCACCCATGATCAGACGGCGGAGAGTGCAGCCGAAGCAATGGTCATCCAGTTCATATGTCTGTCCGGAAAGGTTTCACTGGGATCAAGGAGCATGCTTCCAGGGACAGGTGATCACTCACCTTTGCCAAACTTACAGGGTTGAAGAAGGACCACACTGTACCATCCTCAAGGTAATGGGGCCTGTGAGCAGTTCAACCAGACACTTTTGCATATGTTGAGGACCATGGAAGACAAAAAAAGACTCTGTGGCCTGAATATGTGCATGACCTGGTGTTGGTCTACAATAATCGGGTACGTCAAACTACTGGATACATGCCCTTGTTTCTCTTGTTTGGACGTCCAGGCAAGGATATCAAGGACTTGGCCATAATGGGTAGAAGACAACAGTGGCCGAATTTGGACTTTCCATCAAGCTATGTTTCGTCCTTGCTGTTCTCTACAAAACTCTCTACTCCTGAAGAAGATAGGGTGACCCAGCGTACTGCTATTCCTTCGGAAGGGGAATGGACCCTGCCCCCTCCTCCTCTACCTCCTCCTTCACCTCCCCCTTGCCCTGGCCCTGACTGGACTCCATAAGAAGCCCCAGAGAAGGACCTGGGGCCAGCAGATGTACCACGGAGGTCCCAACGGTGTAATCTTGGATGTCCAGCTCCGTGTTATCAAGATCCAGCTTTTGTGTGAGTGCATCCTAGTTGTGGGGACCTCAACGGAAACAAAGGGGGAAATGTGGCATGCTCATGGCGCATCCCTGTTCCCTGCAGCTCCGGTGGGTCTATCGCTGATCTCTGGAGAGCCCCGGCGGTGTGTTCTCTGAAGTCCAATCATGGCCAGCGGTGGTCGCCAGAGCACACGTGGCAGTGGAGAGCCAATCAGAGCTCGCACATCACTGCCCCCGGCCAGGGCCGGCGCTAGGTCTGCGGGCGCCCTAGGCAGACCTAGCACCGTGCCCCCTCCCGCCAGGACGTGATGATGTCGCTTCAAAACCACCACCGAGGGCGGCGGAGTGGTCCTGTCCACCCTCCCGATGCTGAATTATCACTTTTTTTT
>JABWIB010001638.1:46629-62672 GCA_016617825.1 Platyplectrum ornatum | reverse complement strand
GTGGTCTCCAGGATGTATGGAAGAGTGGTCTCCTGTATGTATGGAGGAGTGGTCTTCTGGAAGCATGGGGGAGTGATCATCTGGATGTATGAAGAAGTGGTCTACTGTATGGGGGTCTCCACCCATAGAGGGGAGGTGAATATAACACATACATTTACTTATAGATGCAATTGGCTCTGGATTGGGTACAAATTTCTGACCTAGTGTACATTCTCTACGTCCTTCCACCTCTTACCTCCCAAACCCCACTATAAAACACATGCAGTCGATCAATTGCATCAATGAAAGGTGTGATATTGACTACAGTAGCTCTGGAGTTTCTGGAATCTCAGAGACATTCTGGGAGAGTTGGCAAAAATAATATAAAGAAAAAAACAAATAAAAGTATGCCTACACACAGACAGTAGNTTCAGTTTCCACAATACAATTACAATCTCTTTGGAATGTGAACAATGAAAGATCATATAAAAAAAGACTCGTCATAATAAATGTGACATTAGTAAACAGGCAATAAACTCTGCCACATATTTTACTGTTTTACCCTTTGCTAAATAGGAACTGTCATGTAATAGTTTCTCAGCGTGGGTTTTATTGTGTGTGCATTACCAAAAACAAAGCGGCATCATAAAAATAAAAATGTTTTTATATACAGGAGTCTACAAGAAGCATTCTTTGGGTCAGATCCAGTAATAGTTTTCCCAATCACAAATACCCGGGACCGGATCATGCTCTCGCTCACAGGAAGCTGTACTGGTGTATGGGAGAGGGAAGTGGACTCCCTGTCCCGCCTGTCACTCATTTGAAAGCGGCAGCGCTTATACTGCTAGACCCCGGCCATAAATCAATCATGCAGATCAGCAGCTCATTCAACCCAGGGTTGGATTAACAATGGGGCTAATGGGACTACAGACCCAGGCCTCCATTGTCAAAAAGGCCCATAATGCTACAGCTAGTGATATCAGTGTGATTTAGGCAGGGCTCGAAATGGGGGTGTATACGGGGGTATACCGGCACTTCTCCCATTCATGTAATTGAAAAACTACAAATCTCCATTGACTACTATTACATTCTGTGTTTCCATACCCCCACTTCTAAATGTCCATAGCACCACTTCCAAATCCGGCCCTGATTCAACTGCAGACCACACGAATCAGGGCCAACCGGCGCCTTTTGTTTATTTAATTTTTTTCCCCCAAAGCCCCCGCCACCATGTGTAATTTAGGTGTACCGTACAATGGGGAACCCTGGTGTAAAGCTTGCCAAAGGCATGGCCAGTCCATTCCCGTCACCNGACTTACTCATGCAGCTTGTGTCATTAGGGTGCCGAATGAAGGGTTAAATTCGAAATTTGGATGCCTTTAAAATAAATAAAATAAATCATAGGATTCAGAAAAGGACCATATCATTTGCTTGTTCTAGCCAGTGATTAAAAACTATTTTCCGGTATCTGACATGTGAATTGACCGCCACCATCTTCATCCTTTCCATGGAGACTTCTGTTCTAAGGCTTTNTCTACTTCTCTCGCCTCTGAAATTATTCATTAACCTTTTATATTGTACCATTATTATTATTCTATTGTATCATTATTTGTATTGTTTAGATATAGGCTACGGATAAGGACCGGATCGAGGCGTAAGAATGCTTTGTGTCCAATAGCAACCAGTTCTGTACCACAGATCTTCTGCACATAAGAGGCTAGTGCCCTCCCCTTTGATACATGAAAATATGGCATCTTGCATGTTCAGAACCCTACCTAATGTCCAGGGCCAGAAATTATACTGTGTGGGACCTACTGAAACGACATCTATATGTGAGCCTTCCTAGAGCCCCCTTTGAGTGTGGGGGCCCTGATTGCTTTGTTCACGGTTATATGAAATGAGANCCCTAAAACAAGCCCACAATTCATCCCATACTGCACAATTTAAATGACTGTCCCCGCCAACCAGGATTACCTACGCACGCACTAAAGGTGAAAAGCTGAGCGTATAGTTTGAAGAAGAGCAGCATTTCGGAGTCATTCCCCTTTAAGGATTTGACCATTGTATTCCAAGCTTGTATAGATCAATCTAGAGAACAAGGCGTCCCAATGTTTACAGCATCTACAAATCAAACCAGTCACATCAGGAAAATATCTCCGCGCGCTGGAACATGGTAATCCTTGATCTTCTCTTTTTAAAGGGCACACTTTCCAATAAACCTGGTTTTATATCCTCACAAATATTGCTAAGACCGGGATTTGACGTCAATAAAAAAAAAATCGAACCCCTACGTATACCACGACACAAGATAGTATATAGCTTCATAAGAAAAGCATTAGAAAGGGGAAATTAGTGGCTGCGTTCTGGCTGCTAAGACATCGGATCTTATACAGTAAAAGGAGGATTTGTGAAGTGATAAATCATATACGTCCTTCCAGCTGCCATACCTTCCAAATGGAACTGTCTGTATAGTGAGGTGTTCAGCCTGGTACCCATAATGCACTAGTGTATTGACATGACATTGAGTTGAGGAGTTACATATTGCCGGGCATGATAGAAAATTCCACCCCTTCTATTCTAGAGCCCATATTTACTAAACTAAGGGAAAGGAAATGGGAAGATGCTGTCCATAGCAACCAATCAGATTCTATCTTTCAGTTTCCTATTACGTACTAGAGAATGTCAGCTAGAATCTGATTGGTTATGGTAGAATATGGCTATGGGTAGAATTTCCACTTTTCCATTTCCACAGTTTAGTAAATCATAGTGGTCACATCCCCTCCTGTGCATTCACATACCTCCAAAATGATAATAATAATAACACTTCCCCCCCCCCAAAAAAAAAAACCAAAAACAAACTATAATATTGGGGAAAAAACCTATAATATATTTTTTACAAAAATATAAAAGAAGACGGGTGGAAAGGTAGACCGAAATAAAAATGATTATATATCCATATACATAATTATATTTTACACCTTCACAATGCTCCAGCAGCATAGCACCGAACTGTTTTGTTTTTGATGTCTAACATTTATTTTTTAGCATTTGCTGTGACTTGAAAGGGGTGGGGCTTGCGCAGAACCAGGGCGGGGCTTATGTGTCCCGCTCCCAGTCCCCGGTAAGTTGGGATGTCAGTCCCCCCAGATGTAGAGATTAATTTTACTAAATTTACTAAACTGCTGGGTTGGAAAACTGGGAATTGTGCCCATAGCAACCAATCATTCAAACTCTTTCATTTTACAGACAGGAGAATGTGAGCTTGAATCTGAGTGGTTGCCATGGGCAACATCCCCACTTTTCAAACCCTGCAATTTAGTCAATTTAGGCCATAATCTGTAACTAAAGCAACTCTTTTGCCGTACTGGGTTAATTCCCTCTGTGTTTGGCTCAGGGTCTGGGTACTTACCTGGGCACACTCTTACTGTACACTGACTCTGTGCCACCCCCCCTTTCACCCTCATGCCCAGGCCCATGAAAAATTATATTTACTTATTTAAAGGGAAATCTTTTTAATTACGTGTAGGTGACAGATACCGTGTTTCCCCGATAATAAGACACTGTCTTATTTTTTTTTGGGCCAAAAAAACACCATAGGGCTTATTTTCGGGGTAGGTCTTATTTTAATTAACATTGACAGAGATTTATATAAACAGTTCTGATTTTATCCCCATCATGCACCCCAGTCCTGCTTTTATACCCATAATGCCCCCCAGTCCTGGGGAATTCACTAGGGCTTATGTTCTGGCTAGGGCTTATTTTCTGGGTAGGGCTTATTTTCGGGGTAGGGCTTATTTTGGATCGTTTTGCAAAAATTGAGGTAGGTCTTATTTTCAGGATAGGTCTTATTATCGGGGAAACACGGTAGTTATGGAAAGCGCCATACTGCCGCCCCTTTCCACTTCTTGCAACCCGCGATTTACTTATTGACCGCGTACACCTTGCGGCCACTGTTCCGCATGCTTATAGCGAGACTGCTACCTAAAAAGTCAATCAAAGGTTTCCTAGTAGATTGTCCCATTGAGTAAGCCGCTCTCCCGTCTGTTACCGTTGTTTTCTCAGCCTACCACTACATTATACTTCCTGTCACTGCTCTTTTGATATTTCAAGTGGTTCTAATTAGCTGCCACGAGGGATTTCTCATAAATCATTCACAGATCATTACTAGGAATGCTTTTATATGGCAGGAAGAATATTTTCCAGCCAGTTTCCGTCTCTTGTGAAACCTTAAATACATCCCTGAATTATTTTCCACAGACGCGGAGTTGCGGAATACGTACACTTGTGCAGAGCGCGAGATATGGGACGTTTTAATGTACGTTTAGGTGTTTGCGCTGCTATGTCAGGGCCGACAACTTCTGCAAATATCAGGGAGATTTGGAATGCACTATCAAGGTGCTGTACCGGAAAAGGGGTGTGTCCTGTACCATCAAAGGGGTGTGTCCTGTGAATAGCTCCACCCATGGGCAGGGCCGGACTGGGACTGAAAAGCAGTCCTGGCATTTAATATACACGGGCCCACCTAGAGCTATCCACCAATCAGACCGCTGATAGTTATCCTCTTCTATTTCCTAGCAGGCAGCCAATCAGTGAATGGCTGTCAGCACGCTGATTGGTGGATGGCTTAAGTCCTTCAGCAGCATTTGGTAGTGGCCCATCACCCTAATGGCCCATCTGGCATTTGCCAGAAGTGCCACTACAGCCAGATGGCCCTATTTCTCAATATAAATGGCATCATCATTATTTATTGATTGCCGACTTTTAGTTTCTCCCTTCCTGGCAGTATTGGGGGTGGGGCAAAGGGTGTGATTTGAATAAAGCCCCACCCCTTGAAGAGTTAAACCCCATACAATTGCTATGAATGGGTGGGCGTGACATTATGAAGCCCTGCCCATTTATAGTACTGATCAGGGCAGCAGTTCTTCAGGGAGTCAGGTATGTGCTATGTAGATTTGAGGCTACGTAGCATTTAATACATAGCATTCATATTCTGCTCTCCTGGGGATCCTGCTTTTGATCTGGGATAGTGACACGACTTAATGATGTCATTTCCAGTAAATTGTGACATCCCACCAGTTGTCCACATTCCTTCAGAAGGTTATGAGACTCTCGCTGGTCAATCACGTGGTGCCGTCTGCTAAGACTTAGAACTGCACTCGTTCATTGGGTATGAGAATGCACAGTAATGGACAGATGTGGAGGCGAGAGCGTACACCAACTGCTCTCCAGCGGCTTGCAATCGAGGAGTGTGTTGTGGGAGGAAATTAGTTGGGGCACATAGTCAACGTCCTGTACAGTACGGTATGAACCTGATCCAAACCCGACCATACACCAAAACACTTGCACCAGATGCCGGTCATGTCTAAGCTCGGGAGCTTCATGACCTATATTGTACGCTTAACAAATCCCAGCATGCTTTGCTAGGTATAAACTATGTTTGTGCAGTTAAAGAATGCTGGGACTCGTAGTTCTACATAGAGGGGGTGGTATATTGGGGTAAAGCAATCCTCTAGTGCAGGGGTAGGCAACCTGCAGGCTTTCCTGGTGTTATCAAACTACAAGTCCCAGCATGCTTTGCCAGATATCACCTATGTCTGTGCAGTTAATGCATGCTGGGACTCGTAGTTTTACATAGGGGGGGGGGGTGATATATTGGGGTAAAGAAATGCTCTAGTGCAGGGGCAGGCAACCTGTGGCTCTCCTGGTGTTGTCAAACTACAAGTCCCAGCATGCAAAGCATGCTGGGACTTGTAGTTTGACAACACCTGGAGAGCCGCAGGTTGCCTTCCCCTGGTCTAGAGGTACCATCACATACAGACTTTCCGTGACTGATCCCCACTTCTGCCTGTCAGTGGATTTAGATTCTGGCTGATGGAAGTCAGATCATGCGCGAGGGAGCGATACGTATCCAAATGCTGGATGTCTAGAGAGTTTGGCTGAGCACTTGCTGATCCCTCAGAATGTTTTGCTCGGGGACCTAAGTGCATCAAAAACATAAGTCTGGTCGTGGCCCATAATCCTCCAGCGACAGCAGCCGAGCAGATGTTTCCGAGAATGGGAAGTGTGTTCATTGTCCTAATGTGTATCAGCTGAGCAGGTGAAAAAATGCAATTGTCTGCAACCTCGCAAACCTTAAACTGGCCATACACTATAAGATAAATCGTCCAATCTAAAGACTGGATGAAAAATGAACCAATTTATTTTAAGGAATTGGAAGCAGCCACACACTGTACAATAATTGTATGGGGGGATAAAATAATATGCAAATTAGCACTTCCAAACGGTTTTTTTTTTTTTTTTTCAAAAAAATTGTTTGGTTTATGCTTTTAAAGTGGGTCTCAATGGCAGGCTTATTGTAAAGCTGGCCATACACTATTATAAGATAAATTGTTCCAATCTAAGCATTTTTCAAGAGTGGGTAAAACAATGTTGAATTGCAGGGGAGGAAAATTGAATTAGTTGCAATCAGTATTACAGGTGAGAGATGATGTTTCCACCCCAAGTGTAATAACAGTGTAACAGTAACGCTGGTCAGTATCTGTGTGTAACATGCAACAATAAAGTATTCTCCCTGCATGCACACACTGACATTCATTTTACCTCCCCTGCAATTCAACATGATTTTACCCACAAATGCTTAGATTGGAACAATTTATCTTATAGTGTATGGCCAGCTTTAGTGCCCATACACTGTACAATTTTTTACCTTAAAAACGATTTAAGATTGAGCAGACCATAAAATAAAAAAAATCGCTTTAAAACGATTTTCGAGCGATATCGGCCGATCGTTCAGAAAAATTGTTCACATCATATACTGTATGGCCACCTATATGGTGGATTATATTCTTCTAGGGGCATCCATGAATATGAAGCTAAAAATACATATATAAATATATATATATCCACATCGCAACTGGGGAGGAAGCCCCAAGCATAATGCTGATTCTAGGGGCTGCTCATAGACATCGGCTGTATCAGATAACAGATGGGGCAGCATCATTCAGATGAGCAGTTACTAAGGGAACTCTATAGGACCCAATCTGTGAATGATACGACTAAACATATGTGGCCTTGTCCTTTATGGAAATAGATTTGGTACTACATGGCTTCCGTAGAAGCCCTGAATAACCAATACTGCCTATCTGACACAGGCAAATCTGTTGAGTCAGTGTCATTGAAGGTGAACGAGAGCGCTGCAGAGGAAGAGGAAGACAGCAAAGGTAAGGTGAGATTATAATAGGTCATAAAAAGAAAAAGTTGTCAATATCCAGATGATACAAAAAAGAGGCCAAACGCACTTTGTGGGGCAGAAATAGATCATGGATTTAATCTATAGAATGTAAGCTTGCGAGCAGGGCCCTCTTCCCCACCCATTCTGTCTGTTACCACCCAGTNATGTCTTATTGATTGTTAAAATTGTAAAGCGCTACGTAATCTGATGATGCTATATAAAAACCTCTTAATAAATAATAATAATAGAATAGAAGTCAATGAATTAATTAATGAGCTTATCTTGACTATTTCCTCTGTGTTGCTACTCCGTAAATGACTCATAACCACTTCTACAGTAGATCAGGCCTCAATGGAGTTGCAGGTGGTTAATCGCCGATGGACAGCACAAAACAGAGTCTATACAAGAAGCACAATACCAACGCGTTTCGTCTCACAGTATCTATAACTGCTACCAACTTCATCAGGGGAAAAAAATAGAAAGGGAAGAGAAGGCTTGCTTGTCCGCTATGCTCTACACTGTGTTTTGCTATTGTTTCGTCCTTTACTATTTTGTGCTGGTTATTTTTACCTCGTTAGGTCAGATATACGATACACGATTTGGCAGCTCCTGCTATAAAATATGGGATTGACATTATTTCTAGTGGTATTTGGACACCGGCTTTTTTATGTGTGTCTGTTGTGTGTTTTGTGCTAGTGCATTTTTTTGGGGTGACAAATACTATAGATCGTGTTTCATTCATATCTTTATTTGCATACTGGTTGCTTATGTGTGGTCCATAATATAGTTGCACAGGGGTCCCCTCACTTCTTAATCCTACCTAGATACCACCCCTATTATAATTAATGAATTCTACATAAATGTCCACCTAAGCTCCTCCCAGAAATAATACTTTTAATCATAACTCCCCCCACTTTATATACTTATTGCCCCATATGTGGCTCTGTGATTAGGCCAGCGGGTGGATATGGCATAAAAATGCTTTACGCATACCCAGGGGCAAATTTCTGGTGACGAGTTACTTTATTAGCAGTGAATTACAATCAGGGTTGCCGACTCTACCAGAATGACTGGGGGACACTCGAATTTTGGGCAGTTCTCCCGGTATCCCAAGAGTTTCGAGACAGTCGAGCTGAAGCTGTGATTTCATGTAAATCACGGTGTAAGCTCCGATCGTAACTACGTTGGGTGGGACTTGATCACGTCATGACCAGCCCATCCATAGAAAGAGATAGTCTTTTACTAGCCAGGGCATGGGGCTTTGGGTATCAATCATGCCCTCAGCCCAGCAACCATTTTGCTGATCTTTGGTTTCTCCCAGGATAAGGAAACCAAAGGACAGCAACCCTGATGAAGATAATGTTTTTTGTTTGTCTGTATCTATGTTTTTCTTTTATTTTTTTAGTTATAAAACATTTATTTAGAAAATACCAGGTTTTGACAGAAACGCGCTGAAGAGAACAGATGTCTCCAGTCATCTCTTTGTATATTTTAACGGATACCATGGTCTGCAACTTGAATAGACTTCACTCTGAAAGACTTCCGGGACCTCCAGGAAACGGCTGCATTTTATTGAACCCCTTAGACGGCATGAATAGAGCGAACTTCATTCTGTAAACTACACTTCCCCCAGAGAGGAAATCCCGCAAGTCCTACTAGACCCTTACAACAGCTCCGCATGGCTGCACAGGCAACACGGACATTCCTCAAGTCCACATACAAAGAGTTCATAAAAGATTTAGGTTTTGACCTGGTAACTATTACAATTAACGTTAAGGTGACCCCATGACACCAATGATTCACTTATAAAAAGTTATGGTTTTGTACTAGGCTGCATCTGAGCTGTTATGTCACAATAGTCAAGGTTATGTTTGATCTGTCGCCTGAGTTCACCTTGGTGGTAGTTTGTAAATGATTTACATAACGTGTGGAGTCCTGTGAACGTATTTATTGCTGTATTTTATCATTTGTCGCACACTGTATGATGCAGACAATGTCCTGGATCATAGGCTCCACAAAACTGTCATTTTACATTGGCCAGTAGTGAAAACATGTGTATGGACCAGATCCAGACTTATATAAGAGAGGACAATTACAGCTGGGTAAAACCATGATGAAGATCAGGAGGAGTAACTGAATGTTATTCTTTGAATCCGGGGAGTATACTTTGTGTTCGCTTTTTGCACACAGATATTCACCAGCATAACTTTTATAGATCACATCTCCTGGGAGAAACCAAAAAATGGCAGCATGGGCGTGGGGTGGAGTGTGTGATTTATGCAAATCATGTTTGAAGCAGCAACCCATCCCTTTTATCATTAATGATTTTTATTGAGTATATATATAGCAAGGGATACAGATAAAAAGGAGGAGGGAGAATGGGGGGGGGGGGCATACAGAGAACCCCACACCGTATTAACAAACATAGCCCTTCTAGCTTCCGGATCAGGACCAACCTATCCTTTAATAAGATTAAACGCATTTTACTTACCTTTGCGGTCTTCCCTCTGCTTCTCTCCTCTGACACTTTCTGCTATGAATGATGCTGATAAGTCACAATGGAGGAATCCACAAGTATTTGCTGATGGCATCTATGTTTCAATTGGTTATACAGGTTGATTGCTGCTGCTGGTAATGTAGATCCTGTACAGCCCTGGGGTGATTGCCCTGAGGCAACTGGGGTGGTTGCCCTGAGGCATAAGAGGACTCCAACACACAGGGCTAATTTTAGTGGCTACTCACTTCTCTTTTAGATAAGCAGCATTGGTTATACAGGTATACGTACACAAGGAGCAGATGTGTAGGCTGGCCACATATAAGGGGCAGAAGTGGATGTTGGACATATACAAGGGGCAGAAGTGGATGTTGGACATATACAAGGGGCAGAAAGGGAGATTGGACATATATAACTTGTTTAATATATGTGTGTGTGTGTGTTAATGTGCAACAGTTTGCTTTCCCAGGGCCAGGTCATGAGCCATACTCTGGCCATACTCTGTCCATGCATTCACGCTGGCTCAGTCCCACCTTAAGTGCCGCAGACGGAGGCAAATCCGCACATAAGAGCAGAAGAAAGCCGCCCACTGCAGCTTCTGTTTTTGGTATTGTCTTGTATTTTAATTCATGGCTGACAAGAGAAACTCTCATTTATTTTTGTGTTTTTTGTATTTATTTTGTTTTAACCAGCTACAGATGGCTTTTCCACAGAGCGTCCACCACACTGCCAGTGAGCGTTACACTGGAGCACATGACTAATATGTATTTAAATTCCTTAATGTAACACTTGGATCTGGTGATGTAGGTCAGTCACTAAGACATTTAAGCTATTTAGACGTGATTTGATTTCTTTTGTTTGTTTTTCGCTTTTACATGCCTATTAGGGTTGGCAATTCCTTTTTTTCAACATTTTTTTTCCTTTTCCCATGGTTTTACAACTAGCTTCAAATCACTGCTGCAAAATTAGCCACAATAGGTTCCATATGTTCCCTCTCCGAGTATGCTCCTTCCTGTCCAATAAACGTCTGCATGCAATGTTCACATGCTGGAATTTACCGCTCGGCAGATACAACAAACATGTTCATCTCATACCATATGACACCATGTAAATGAACAGGCTGTTGCTTATTTACTTCCAGGAATGTGTATATAAACACTATTGTGCAGGGATGTTACCATGACATATAAGCTCGTTTGATATGTGGCATATTAAAAAATATACATTGTAGAAATATTACAGTCTGGGGGTCCAGGGGGGTAAAAATAAGTCCGTTGGTTGAAGTAGAACAAGATGCAGAAGACAGCGGTAGATCCAGTCAGGGCCGCCACCAGGATCACCCGGGCCCGGGACTCACAAAGTCCCGGGTGGCCGGGGCCCCCTACATGACGGCCATCCCCCCAACCCCCGACAGTGCCGGCCCCTGCCTTCAGGCTGTCTGTTAGCAGCGGCTGGTTTGCCAGTACAGGGTGCCGTGCCACTGCTGGGGGTTGGGGGGACGGCCGGGCTCGGGACTGTAGGACCGGCTGTCCCCCCCTGATGGCGGCCCTGGATCCAGTATATCATACCTCCCAACATGTGTGGG
Source organism: Platyplectrum ornatum (assembly GCA_016617825.1). Classification (NCBI taxonomy): domain Eukaryota; kingdom Metazoa; phylum Chordata; class Amphibia; order Anura; family Limnodynastidae; genus Platyplectrum; species Platyplectrum ornatum. Next base: position 51,383 of record JABWIB010001638.1, on the reverse strand, counting down.
GCTGAGACCGGGACTAATAAGCCCCGGCCTGACCCAAGTCCCGTCACCTTTTCCTGCCGCGGTCGCGGCAAATGTTAAAATTGAATTGAGTGGTGAGCGGGAGAGTGGGACACCAAAAAGCAGGACTCTGCCGCTTAAATCGGGCCAGGCGGGAGGTATGGTATATGCAGGTCAGTAATAGTGGACTGCCAAAATTGGTAGACTTGTGCTACAACGTTTATCCGGGCCCCAAAGCTCACTTGGATGCCATTGTCACTTGGATACGGGCGTCTATGTGACTTCTGATAAGTCATGTAACCATATGAAAGCTTTCAATCTGTATTCCCTCTGCTGCCACTGCACACCAGTCATGGCCCCTGGTCCCCCACTCCGTCCAGGCCTGGAGATGTAGACTCAGCTGTCCGTCCCTGATGGCGGCCCTCAGTATATGGTACAAGCACAGTTCACAGACTGTGTTTGTACATGCAGGGCATATTTCTATTCTTAAATTCTGTGGTCATCCAAAATTCTACCCAATCCCATGTTAACCCAACTCCCTCTATGGAATTGTGCCCAGTACCTCTCTGCCCAATGGGACCCCTTTACCATTGTATGATTGGTAGAACATCTATTGCAACATAGGTTTTATTAATCTGACTATTGATTGGCTTTCAGTATGGGAGTGGAGAGAAAGTTGTGATTTATGCAAATCATGCCCAAAGCCCCACCCCCAGGGCAGCAAACACTAAACATTTGATATGAATGGGCAGGCTTGGAATCAACAAGCCTTGCCCATTTATAGTACCAATCGAGTCAGAGACCCTGTCTGGCGTTGTATGGGGGGCCTGGCTACCCGGGACCGGGTGATAGTGGCGGCGGCCCTGAATGTAAGTGTACCCAGTCACACACATCTGTACCTGTAGCTGGTGTTTGGGTCAGGAGGGCAGGAACATGCTCATGCAGTAAATCAATGGTCCTTCATTTGGCATCAGGCTAGTCTATATAACCGCAGATGCATGCACTTCTTTTCTGGCCATGCAGCGGGCAAAACAGGTTATACCACTGGGTGTATGATTCACTGCGAATAAAACCTCTTTTCCACCAAATACCCAGCCTTTACCCAGGTCCAAAGGTAAAAAACAGAAGAAGACCCCTTTTCCACTGAGTGCCAACTCAGATTTTTCCCACTTACAATTCTCTACTCATTAATACAGCAGCGCTGGCGTGTTCCAATAGCAGAGTGTGTCAGCGCTATTGTATGAATGAGTATAGTAGTGACAATAGCAGTGTGTGACACTACTGATCAGTAATGACATTTGTCTGCAAACAACATCAACTCTCAACCTCACTCTGCTGAAGGCCACTGCTCTTCCTGTATATCCCTGTGTGGCTGTGTACGTAACACATCTCTGATTCAGAAATAAGAACATCACAATTAGCAGCTTCCCACATGTTATACACTAGAATTAAACCTGTAATAAGTAAGATGCATGGACATCGTGCTTCGGATTGTTTAGCTTGGCAGAATGTGTATGTACACGGCTTATTCATTCAGACATATGCTTTCATTTACATCCCTCTTACCAGCCCGGGGAAGATACATATTACATTTAGTTACCTAATTGAAGGAACTGGCAGAATGTCAGTAGGTTTGAGTTTCTTAACTTCTGCAGCCATAACAATAGCTAATATACACAACAAGCTATGAAAGCAGATAGGAACACGATATCAGCCAACATGGGCCAAGCTGCCATGTCCAGCGGATTTCATTTAATGTGGTATCAATGTAAAGGTTGGATTGCGCTGCTGACTCCTACAAAAGCGTATGGGCTGTTATTTTAGGCATATTTACAATGTGACATTTTTCTATGCATTGGATTCCTCAATATCACTGGGAATACTTCTATAGCAGCCTCCACTGAACCTGTGGGGCACCAGGGCTGTTTTGATTTCCCTTCAAAAGGTATCGGATGAAATTGCTGGATAATATGTTTTAACTTGGGGAGGGGGGGTGAACAATGCTGACTCGCCTGTCCCTAAAGATTTATGTAGAATGGAGTAATTTCCCCTTATTCCAACATATTACTGAGAGTTTTAATATGTTTTAACTATTGTTATTGTTATTATTAACATTTATTTATAAGGCACCACACAGTATCCGCAGTTCCATACAGTGGAATGCAGTCAAAAGAGAAGGGGTACAAGATGTAGTCCCGAATTGCCCCCTTACACTGCGACAACCTACCTCAACCTATTAGTCTATCTAATGACCTCCAAGCCTTCAAACGCTCCCTCAAAGCCCACTTCTTCAAATTGGCTCCTCTGCCTAATCTCTGCACCCTCTCTATCACATACCAATGTCTTCTGTACTGTCCACCCACTCCCGCTTAGCATGTTAACTCACACGAGTAGGGTCCTCCACCCTCCTGCCATCTCTCTGTACCCTCTAACAAGACTGGCTTTAAGTGAGGTGAGAAAGAGGACCCTTGAATTGAATGCTCATGTTTACTACTAGAGTTTAAATGACATGTGAGAAATGTATGGAGGAGCAGGAGGGAAGTACTGGTTCACGGACGGCCTGGACCATGGCATTTTGGTGGCCATCTTGGTTTATTACCTCCCTGTGAGCCAATAAGGACCCAATGTGAGTCAATGTTTCCTGTGCTTAGTCAGAAAGAGGTGTCTTGTCTTCCTTGGCAATGGGCATGCTCGAAACTGCACATGCAATTACGAACCACAACATACCACCCAACATTTTGCCCACTCGTGAGTAAGTCAACAGTACGTAAAATCTGGATCAGGTCCAATATCCACATGCAAAGTCAACATAGCTCACTGTATGGATGTTTCCTAATGGGGTTTGATCAGATAACACAAATACAACTTGAAATTTGCAAAAGTTAGACGAAACAACGCTGCGATTTTACTTTTCTAACTCTCGTATGATTTTACAGTCCCCGTTGGAAGAAAGTCTTCTGTGCTAATAACGTCTCCTCCGCAGGCCAATCGTAATCAGTCAATAATCATCTGGCGCCCAGATCAAAGGTTCTCCAGCTTTAAACTCTTGAAATAATGTAGACGAGCGAACACGTCCGTCTTTCAGCGGTTTCTAAAATTGGTCCCTCGCTGGCTTCCTGCTTTTCTTTAACACTTCTGTCTGTCTGAGCACTGCTATTTTTCTGCATTACAAAGCTGTTCAATCTGAGCTCGGGTGGAGGTAATTGCCATTCGTGGAGAGATGATGTCCACCCTCCTTGGGAAGCTGAAAGACGGGGCTGTTTACTCGAGCACAGATGTTCTGACTCGAGACGCGCAGAGATGTAATGGACAGATCAATAGCGGCTGTTTCTCACCTTTATAAGTCCTGTTACAATGTTTCCAGCATCGGTCTAGTAAAAGGTGATGGGAAAATATAACACTTCTGGGAAGCCGGGATACGGGCAGTGTTATCTGTCCTGGCCCAGAAAGACCAATAATAGATGACATTGAGACACTGTTACAGAAAGGATAATCTCTCTTCTTAATGCCTCTTAAAAGTCTGAGCAGCCTCCCGCTGAAGACAATAGAAAAGTGGCAATGGATTTATATACAAGATGTGATGTTATAGCACGACTATAACTTAAGAGCAACAGCAAAAAAGGACCATGCTACCCTGAGTGAGTGGGTTTACAATCTGCAAACAGAACTATGCAGGGTACATACTGGCATTTTCCAAATGAAAAGATGTCTTTCTTATACCCCATTCATATTACCAGCCTTGAAAAAGCTGGCTTAAGAGCCAGGGTTTAGAGCTGGGGAAATTGGAGGGGCTGTGAAAAAAAGGACCATTCAGATTAGCTGAAAAAGCCAGCTTTTTTGTAAAAGCAGTTCTACACTGTTCACATTGAACCCTGCTTTTTGCTACCAGTACACAACATTACTTAGAAAATGTGTTGTGATTGGCTGTGATTGTTTACATGAGGGGAGGGGGGAGGAGGGAGAGACAGGCAATATTGTGCTGGAAACAGCTGACTGTGTGAGCCAATCAGTGCTGCACAAACACAATGAAAGAGGAAAGCCAGCTATGTAATGTTCACACTGACTGAAAAAGCCGGATAGGAGGGCAAAACCCCTTCTAAAANNCNGNCTNTGNACANCAGCTTTCAGNAGCCNGCTTTTTGTAAATGGAGCGTTCACACTGAGTTTAGAAGCTGGCTTTTTCACTGTAGCCGGCTTTTTCATCAAAAAAGACAGTTCATTTGGGGTAATCTGAACGTGGTATAAGACTTCTGCTCACGATCTGAAGTCATGATCAGTCACGATGCCCCTGTATACATTGCTGTCTAGTTTTCTAACCATCGTCAATACAACCCATAACTACTACCCATAAATCTTTGCTGCAATGATATTCTGCAATCACATACTTGTCCACAAGGTGGCACTATGCATAAGTATGACTAGGAATCAGATTGGGGATTGTTTACGCCAGAAACCCTTTCTGCAATAATTTGCTCACATCAGTCCGCAAAACGTAGAAGTGCCCCCCTAAAATCGGGATTTTGGAGATATGTTGTGATGGACAAAATGCAACCTGGAAGCCAGGTGAGACATATGGTATATGGATTTGGGACTCAAATGTAAGGTGATGGGTGCAGTCTGAATGAGGGAGGGGCACTGTGAAGACAGCTGGTAGCACTAAATCTATTAGTTAATATATGAATGAATTAATTAATATATAAATAGTCAACAGCCATCAGCTTAGCTGTGTCCAGGCAGTAATGTACACTCAGGCCCAG
>JABWIB010001638.1:27942-41924 GCA_016617825.1 Platyplectrum ornatum | reverse complement strand
TTAAAGGGATGGGGGGGGGATAAGAGAGAGCTAGAGAGGGAGTTGGGACACATAGAGCAGACCAAGATACCAGTTTGGGGCCCCATGGTATGGTATAGAAAAAAAAATAAAAAATACAATATAAATATACATGGGTTCCATTTAAAGGACCTGGTTCCCAGATGTATATACTGTATATACTCGAGTATAAGCCTAGTTTTTCAGCTTATTTTTATGTGCTGAATGTCCCCCCCCCCCTCGGCTTATACTCGAGTCATTGTCCTGTATGATGTCACCGTTTTTTTGAGGGAAAATTAGCAGCATTGGCTTATATTTGGGTCGGCTTATACTTGAGTATATACGGTAATTTTTTTTTCTCTTATTGAGGTGGGGGGGGGGCCCAAAAAATCTGAGTGTACCGGGCCCGAGATTTCTGTTGCCGGCCCTGATCATATAACCAAGCCTCTGGGGAAATGGCGTAAATGTGAATCAATTAAGAAGAAACCACATAAAACAAATAAAAAATGATTTTAAATAATTTTAGAAAAATAATATAGTAATCTAATTCTACAGGTGGGGTCTGAAAACGGACCGTTGTATGTATTTACAATATGCACAGCGCCCCACCTTCCTAGCTGAATACAAGGCCTATATATACACTAAATGAGGGATTGAAAAGTGGGGATGTTGCCCACAGCAACCAATCAGATTCAAACGCACATATTCCAGTGTGTCAAATGAAACTGGGAGCTAGAATATGATTGATTGCTATGGGCAACATCTTCAATTTTTCGTTCCCACAGTTTGGCAAATGTAGGCTACAAAACTCCATACTCAGAGTGATGTGCAGTGGAAAATGCTGTCAGTTTCTGCTCCTAAGAATAGAGTCATCTGGAGTATGTAACTACAGCCTATTACTGCAGCCAAGGATTCTGGGATTGTTCACACACACACAAGGAGCTTGTGCAGTCTGCAGATCGTTTAAAGACATCTTTTGGCTAATCAGCTAATTGTCTGAAGGAAACAGTATCATGCTGATGGTGATGCTGATGTGTACCCAGCTTTAGGTATTAGCCATTCCAAAACAGTTGTTTGGCTATTGATGGGATCAGGACTCCATCCTGCAGACCATTCACTTTTTATTGTCTGGATCCAGTCACGTTTTTATTGTCTGGATCCCGTTCTATATTTCTGGATATAGTGGGGGGATATCAGCTGAATGTATGAGATACAGTTACAATATTGTTATGTCTGCAGTGTAGGGAGAAAGTGGAGATCCAAAAGGAAACTCACTCAAGCAAATGGAGAACAGTCACACTCCAGACATGGGTGAGGTGTCGTCCCTGACCCTGAGTGTGAGGCAACGCTAAAGCTGGTTATAATCTGTGTGCAGTAAGAAAAATATCACCCCTGTATGCAAAGAAGAGAATTATAACCCCCTATAATTCAACATGGTTTTGCCCAAGTGTAACTTTCCACCTTATCTCCTCTCATCCTGGAACTCTGGATCCAGTCCAGGGTGTCCTACATGTGGCCATAACTAGTAAGGACATAGGACCGGAACCAGACCACGGATCTTCATGCGTTCTCCGCATATACTGGCCCTGGGCCTAAATTCACTAAGCGGAGAGTTTGCTGGTGAATTTGAAAGGTGGTGAAGTTGCCCATAGCAACCAATCAGATTCGAGCTCACATTCTCCAGTATGCAAAATGAAACTGAGAGCTTGAATCTGATTAGTTGCTATGGGCAACTTCACCACCTTTCAAATTCACCAGCAAACTCTCCGCTTAGTGAATTTAGGCCCTGGTCATTGACTGCAATAAGTACTGAAAACTTTATATTTATGCTGTCAATGCAAAACAACAATGTAGCTGAAATACTGGAACCATCTCACGGCAGATCTAGTCACACGAGGAAGTCACCAACATGTAAATAATTATCCAGCGCCTTCAAATTGTGCAAAACAAATATTAATGAAAACACAGCCAAACAATTTACTAGGAGCAGGAACAGCACTTGGGAACAGCCACAATTTCATGCTCCTTTGTTTGGAGCAACACAAATGACAGGCTTTATGTGGAGCTGAGCGACTACTGAACAGTTTATCCTATCAACCCTCTCCTAAATTATACCCATAAGTAAATCATTTCATATCTGCGCGCAGCTATTTAAATGCAAATGACACTGTTGTTGTAAGACAAATATAATTAAACAATCCCATTTATTCCATTAAAATAGACACGTTTTAACTAGTATTGTTGTTTATTTTTTTTTTATTATTTACTATTAGATGGATATGTGGAATTGTTATCAATATTGGTTGTGCCAAGTGTCCCCACAACTGGAAACACGGAAATACATTGATCACGTTTCAGAATAACCCCATATTTATTATAGAAATAAAGTCTAAAGTTAGCATAATTCTCATTGGATCTTCAGTATAATCATATTAAACATGTTCATTATTTTCAATGACATTCTCAGATTTCCCATTTTCATTTCGATGTGCCTTCGGAAATATTATCCAATCAGAATGCATCCCTGTCCATCCAGACGTAATAGCAATGGCACAGTCATTACAGGAGCTCTGTGCTTTCACTTAGTCAGTATACAGCATAGGGGATACCTGATGCATGATGTGTAAACAAACATATTGAGAAACGTGTACAGCTTGAGGTGGAGAAGGAGAGGGGGATATGGTTTAGCCAAGTATAGGAATATTTTAGAGGAACAGGTGTATTAGAACATAAGGGCATGTGCATAAACTGCATTGTGAAGGTGGGTATACAATATTAAAATAAACCTTGGGATCTAGATCCATTATATGATTAAATAAATCCTTTTTATCATCTTTTAGACCTCCAGAGCAAAGTCACAGTAATGCTGCTTAGGTCTAATCTGCCTTCTGTCCTATGGCTTCCAATAGAAGATGGTTACCTGAACTACACTTATGAATCATTCCCGGCTGGACTCAGCTTATACACACAATACTAAAGAAACACCGAAGAACATGTCAATTCAAGACCAAATATTATTGTTAACATGAGCATCTTGTATTTAACTTGAGTGCTCGGATTTCACAACTAAACCATTTCAAAGGTCTTTGCAAGTCAACAAACTCACTGTCAACAAAAGAATCATCTTCATGGCAGCGGAGGCAACCGATAACTTTCTATGCATCATACAGGACATTGGAACACTTGTGGAATTTCCACACATCACGTCACATAATGAGGCTTTCCCAGAATCCTACGCTCTCAGAACTTGGCTATCTAATGTAAATAGTGCCTTGACCTGGTACAGTACGCACATTTGCTTGTGCAACTTCGATGTGTATAGCTAGAAGTCACAACCAGCTCCAGAGTCAATATTAACACAAAACGGGAGGAAAGAGTAGAAAGAGGGAAACAAATGAGAATAATGCAAGAGAGCACATGTAGACTTCTAAGTATCTAGTTTTAGAAATAGAGCGGTTGGATGCAGACTTTAAACTGTAGTAGCTGCAGGTTAATACTTGTCCTATAAAATACACAGGGTAAAATGATTACAAAAGGCACTCCTCACCAGAAGCTGTTGTTGCTTTTTTATATTTAAATGAAATCATAAAGACGGCTAATCAGGGATAGATTGGCAATCGAGCTTCCAGGGAATTTTACAGTAAACTGGTGGCCCATACAAGATTATGATAGTAATACGTATTGTAATGGGGTACCTCTATAGGGATCAATCTATTTATTGTGTTGTGAAATGTTGTATTGGATTTTAACTGTTTTACATCATTGCCTATACATAACCCAACTACACTATATAATTGCGGTCCACCTAGCTATAGATAGCACAACCATATACCCCTCTCACCTAGCTATAGATGGGGTATATACCCCTCGGATATACCCTTCTGCTCAACCCAATCATACCCTGCTCATAACATAGATCGTCGCTATTCTGAGTGTGAGCAATCTTCGCATTATCAGGCTGACTCTGGATCCAGATATTTGATGTCAGGGTGGGACAGAAATGTTACTTTAAGGGACAGATTTAGGGACTTCAATACAGACTACACTGACTTTTATGTTGGTTGTCCACCTAATGTAATGGAGGGTGGACATCAGCAAGATTATTGTGTGATTGACAGCCATTTTATTACACATCTGTTGATTGTACACTCACCTACAATGCAGAAGGGATCGGTTGAGACAGGCTGCGGTAATTTGAAATGATTGTTAGGAGCTCCTAATATTTTTGTTCAACGAAGTCACAATGTGTTCAGAAAACGATGTACTGAACACACGATCTTCAGAGCAACGATTCTTTAAGTTTAGAGCCATCTGGTGGATGAGTATGTAACTGCAGCCTATTACTCCAACAAAGGATTCTGGGATTGTTCACACACACACACAAGGAGCTTGTGCAGTCTGCAGATCGTTTGTCTAATTGTCTGAAAAAAACTGTATCATGCTGATGTGTATCCAGCTTTAGGTGTTAGTCATCCCAAAACAGTTGTTTGCCTATGACTCATTGATAGGATCAGGACTCCATCCTGCAGGCCATTCACATGTGTTACTATTTTATCATCGTTATAAATATCCATAGACAGTGGTAATGTATTCTGCCAACTTGAAGATGACCTCATTTAGACTCTTGACCCATGACTAGACTCAATACTGGATGGAACATCCTTTATGAATATCACCTAACAGACATCAAGGCCTAGACTTACTAAGCTTGGAAAAAGAAGAACACTGATGTAGCTCATCAGATTCTGACATTATCGAGAATGTTATATTTATATCTTCATATTTAGAAGAATGGATTCCAAAACAAAATATAGTCACCATAATAGTCACCATAAGTGAGGCAGAATTAAAGCACGTATATATATATATAGCAGATTCTGTGCTTTGCTATTTGAGCTATTTGACCTTAATTATACCTGGATAATATTTTCTGTAATGGAAATGGAATGCTCTTTTCTTTCTGCAAGTATTTTGCTTTATTATCTTGGAATGATATGGAGATCAATAAATATTTTCATTGCCACTCCATTAAAGAGAACGTATAAAGAAGAAAGTATCAAGAATATGCACAGAAGTTCCTGGTGAACATCACAGCTCAAAAAGAATGTTGAATTGTAGAAGAGGTAAATGTAAAATGCAGGGCCGGAATGACCACAGAGTGATTGCCCCAGGCAATATAAGTCTATACAATATAAGCTGAGGCACCTAATTTCACATAAAAAACTGGGATTAACTTATTGACTCGAGGATAAGTCTCGCCCCACCAGTATGTCTATGGAAGGCTCATGTCACTCATGTCACTGATGGATCGTTGCCCCCATAGGATTGCATTGTCTCTGGTCTCTATGTCCCAGCTCCTATAGATCTTCCCCTATATGTCTCAATTAACCCCCTGCCCCTCTGCATATAAGGCAATGTACAGCTCCTGTGCCATGGTGTAACCCATACAGAACTTTGTGTCAGCTCTGTAGGCTCAGTGTGGCGGGTGAGTGGCATGCTGCCTGCCAGTGTCAAACTATTCCCAACAATGTTTTGGTTTTTGTAAAAGCTGGATAGGGTCCCGGGGTATGATGGTCCACCAAGCCCAGTTCAGGTTTTGGGCTTGTTCAGGGCTAATCAGGTCTGCACCTGATTAAGCCTTTATTATGTGTGTGAGGTTTTGTGTTCAGGGTCTCTATCTCTGTGTGTCTTTGTCTGGAGCAGGTAGGTAGCCTGAGACATGTGCTGACAACCTAGCTTACTGTGGGAGTAAGTACTACAATTGTTTTGTTGAGGCACTGGCAGTAGACCTGACCTCTGTTTAGAGATGAGAACTGTTTATTTAGTGCCCGGACAGGCTAGGATTTTTTTATGTTTTGTGTTGTGATGAAGCAAATAAAACATTACATTAAACATTACATTACATTAAACTCCTGAACTGGTGACTGTTCCTACCAGAAAGGAGTCCTGATCCTGAAAGTATCACTATATATATATATATATATATATATATATATATATTTATTTATTTATGTGTGTGTGTGTGTGTGTGTGTATGTGTGTGTATATTTGTGTGTGTGTATATATATTTGTGTGTGTATATATATTTATGTGTGTGTGTATATATTTATGTATGTGTGTGTGTATTATTTGTTAATGTTTGGCAGGGGCCCTTACAATTTTGTTGCTGAGGGCCCCCACTCCCCCCCCTCCCCCCCGACTTGTAAGTATGGATTGTAAAGAGATAAGTGAGTAATTGGGAGGCCACAGAGTAGGATGTTACAGTAGTCTATATGACAAGAGAGTTAATAAGGAATGAGCGATTTTGCAAAGGTGAAAGTGGCAGGATTGGGAGAGGGTGTCGATGAGTCGAGTCGAGGATGACACCTAGGCAGCGGGCATGGGTGGTGAAGGAGATGGGGGTGTTGTTGACTACAATTTCTATTTTGTCCATGTTGATTTTCAAAATGTGCTGGCACATCCAGGAGGAGATGCCAGAGAGGCAGTCAGAAACCTTGGAAATGAGTGTAGTGCAGAGGTCAGGGGTGGAGAGGTAGATTTGTGTATTATCTGCGTAGAGGAGGTATTGAAAGCCATAGGAGTTAATGAGAGTGTCGAGAGAGGTGATGTAGAGGGAGAAGAGAAGGGGGGCAATAACAGAGCCCTGATGGACACCAGCAGGAAAAGGAGTAGTGGGTGAAGAGGATCTGGGGGTCGTGACGGAGAAGGATAGATAGGAGGCGAACCATGAGTGTACAGTGCCTATGAGTCCTGGGGAGTGAAAGGTTTGGAGTAAGACAGTGTGATCGGTGGTGTCGCAGGCAGTTCTAGAAGAATGAGGATGGAACCTTAATCTGGCTCTGGATCCAGAGATCCGTCCAATACCGGACTTACGAGTGAACCTACAGTGTACAGATTTTACACAAAGGTCTGAATCTGATTCATAATGAGTTCATGTTTTGTAGCTCAACTTTAGATTTAAAGTAAATCACTTAAAATAAAAGACAATAAACAAACCAGCAATTATTTCCCATGCATGCAATTAATAAATGTCCCATTTTAAATGGTTTGTTCAGGTGCAGATGTTAAATGTGTTTCCACCTCTAAAACGCTGAACCTACCAATATTTATTTCATCGTCTGTTTCTGCGTCCCCGATGCACTCAAACTGGAAATCCTGCAGTGAATGGGAGAATTTCTGCACAGCCATGGACAAATCTAAAACAGAAAGAAAAGAGAAATTTGCATTTATTTTACTATTATTATTATTATTTTATCATTATTATATTTTTTAATTGTCAAGTCATGATATTAGCACTGGTATCACAGCAATATAACGGGTTCCCTTGGCCACATATTTAATCTCCAATCTAATCCTGTCACATATACAGATGTGTTTTCCCTCTGAATGTTTCAGAAAGGATAACTTATGTTATATCCAGTGGTAGACATTCATCAACCCTGACCCCGCCCTTGGCTCTATCTAGAATATACACTGATAGGGTGAATTGACTATGAACATCTGCCCGATGTGGCAAACCTGACATATTATGGTCAACCCATGCCTGGTCAATGTTGCATTCCACACTACACCGGTGACATGGAAGACAAGATGGCCGTACATATGTGCCTGGCATATGTTTCTTGCTGTATCAACTAATTCTGCCACGAAAAAACTCCCCCTTTAAATGTTTTGATACATTGAATGACACAAAACAGCTAATTTCAATTCTGCAAAATTTAGACTGACAGCTATCTATTCTCACCAAAATCAGAAGGAAAATTAACATCAATCAGCTGGAAGGCATCCTCCTGTCAGACACACAATGGGCCGGACTGGCCATCTGCCAGTTGGGCCACTGGAGTGATGGGCCACTACCAAGTGCTGCTGGAGAGCTTCAGCCATCCACCAACCAGTGTGCTGACAGCCATTCGCTGCCGGCTAGAAAGAAAATAGAGGATAACTATCCGCAGTCTGATTGGTGGATAGCTCTAGGTGGGCCTGTGTGCATTAAATGCCAGGGCTGATTTTTAGTCCCAGTCCGGCCCTGGACACACATGTCATCTTTCTTTATTGGGCTTCATTTAAAACTCACTTTTCCGCAAAGATTTCCCCAGACAATGGAACCTGGATGACTTAAACCGTCGCAGATTAAAATAATTAAATGCTGAAATGTCTACGATTCGCAAAAACGTAAAGAATTTCCATGAATACTTTCCTTGGGAATTTAATAAAAAGTTAAAAGTAAAAGTAAACATATGTAATGAAGGAAGCAGTTCCCCATAAACCTTCACACACCATAGTGAGTATATGTAAATAATTATTTTAATTATTAACAGTTATTAGTTATTTAGTACAAAGGCACCTAGTAATAGTCACTAAAACGCTATACAGACTCTTTTTAGATACATACATATTAGATACATACATATTATTATTATTATTATTAACGCTTATTTATTAGGTCAAATTCAATCAAATTCCAGCTCATATTCCCCAGTATGTAAAATGAAACAGACTTGAATCAAAAACTTTTATATATATTACCAGGGCTCGAAGTGGGCCGGTATATGCCGGTATGGCATATCGGCACTTCTCCCGCTAAGCCACGCCCCCTTTTCTAGGCTCTGCCCCCTCAGCACTGGAGGGGGGAAACTTTAGTTTAAAAAGTTGCGGTTCCGGAGGGGCGGGGCTTATGTAAGGGGCAGGGCTTAGCGACATACCACCACCTTAAAATCCCCACTTCGCGCCCTGTATATCACTCCACCCACTTTGTATAAGCCCCACCTCCTCTGGGCCTAAATTTACTAAGCAGGGATGTTGCAGGGAGGCTGAAAAGTGGGGATGTTGCCCATAGCAACCAGTCGGATTTGAGCTCACGTTCTCCAGTATGTAAAATGAAAGAGCTTGTCGGATTAGTCAATGTAGACCCTGAATGAAGATAGTTCCTAGCTCTATATATGAAGTCGCATTCCCTTATACAAACACTGGAGCGTGTGAAATCTATAACCGTTAAATAAAGCCACATTTTATAACAAATCCTTTCGCAGTAGCAGCACATTAGGTTTATTATCAGTCTGCTACATGGTTGCCTTCACATAGCATAATATTACGCTCCCACCAAGCATCAGCTATAAATAATACATGGCCTGTCATAAAAGAAAAAGATTTAAACATGTTATACATATTAACTCTCCACACGTAATGCCGTCCTCTGGAAAAAAAGAGAAATATAGGAATCTTTCCTGAGCCAAAACAACATCTGCTTCCAATGATACATGATTGATTTTAATAGCTTATCTAGCAGACATTCCGAAATGCATCCTGAGGGTGACGCTCGGAGCGGAGGGGAGCCAGCGTGAAACTCAACCTCCAAAATTGCCAATAAAGCATAACTCCCTTAAACCTGTGCTGAAACGGACACTTTACAATGTCTGCAACACCTTCATTAGAAGATAGCGGCTTCTCCGTATGGAGATGAGAAATCTCATTCCCAAATGTGGAGAACAGCTTCCAGGCAACGCCATGTATCTCGAATATTTACAGTGTCACAGTATATTGCACATAATACACCACTCTCTCTATTCTCAATGGTTTCCTATCCCGGGGGGACATAACGCCAGGGGGCTAGATGACATGAATCATATATGGTTAGTTATATTGTGGCTCATAGCATCACAGCATGGCATGATAGGTATGACTTTATAGAGCCTCATACCCCCTGATCAATAGGGACGAGGGAACAAGGGGAATTGTCTGAGGATACATTTGTATGGGCCTTATTTGTTTTTGCTTTTTTTTTTGGTGGGGGGGGGGAGCATTCCAAATTTCAGTTGTCAGGAGAGCCCTAGAGACTTTCTAGGAGAGACGTCATATATGTGTGCTCCACATGTCATATGCTATTTTCACAATATGGATGCTCACAACCCTGTTCCTGAGCTTCTTAGCACTAGATTTACTAAACTATGGGAATGTAAAAGTGGAGCTGTTGCCCAAAGCAACCGATCTGATTCTAGCTCTCAGTTTTCTATTACATACTAGGGAATGAAAGATTTACTAAGCACAGGAAAAAGAAGATCACTGATGTTGCCCATAGCAACCAATCACATTCAAGCTGACATTCTCTTGTATGTAATAGGAAACTAGAACTAGAATCTGGTTGGTTACTATAGGCAACAGCTCTACTTTAGGTACATTAGAATTTACATCTTCTCCTTCTTGATCTCTGGCTAATAAATATGATAATATACTTATTTAACTGTATCAGTCAAGAGATTCACTAAGTGGATAATGCAGGGCCGGCGCTAGGTCTGAACTGTTCTTGTCCCTCCATTCTCTTAGGACTGGGGTTGGGGTTAGGGTAAGGATCGGGGTTATATTTAGAGATCAGATTGTTGTAAGGTTTAGGGTTGGGTTTCTGAAAACCATGGCTCTCTACAACTATTACACATTCACCCCAATTTTCACTTCAATTACCTTTGTGCAGAAGTTCATGGGTAGGGGCACAGTCTTTACCCCCCAACAAAAATCATGGGCAGCGACTGCCCCCTCTTCTCCACCTGTTCCTACAGCCCTGCTTCCATACCTCCCGCCTTGACTTGTGTCAATCCATCAATAAATCACATATTTTAGGCCGATTTGGAATCCACTAACAAAGCCCCTGTAAGGGATTACAGATGGAAGCACATACGATACGCCTGGTACTACACTGTGATACCGTCTGATGGATTCCTAGCAGTTGCCAACACATATTTATCCTGTATTTCTATGTCTTTTGCAGTCTCACTACATCATTAAGACCCTGACCTTTTACTGCCCAATTTATCTCTTTCTAAACTGGAAAATCCAATCTAACATTGAAGGGAACCACGGTGCTCTTGCCAAGTAAAGTGGGAAATCAAATCAAAAGCCCAGTGTTATCAATCTGCAGAAATCACGGGGGGCGGAGATTGTTTTAAATGTTTAATGTACTTGGTTTAGCAAGACAACAAATGTGAAGAAGTTAGTGGAATTTAATTTATTCCTGATAGCTGTTAGAAACAAAGGGCAGCTTCTGTGCGTTTTAATAGAATTGCCTCTTTGTTACCTGCATCACACTGCGACCTATACAGTCTCGAGAAGCATGACACTTGTGACGCTTCCAGTGTAGGCATTCTTCTTCATTTGTGATGAGCAATTCTCCCACAATGCCACTATATGCCATGCATCTGGGTAGGCAGTTGTTCATTCGAGTGGAAGTAAATAACTTGGGAATGCACATATGTGTGGATGGTGCAAGCCAACAATGAGCATTTTTCTGGCATCCGATGAAAGAAAAATTGCAGAGAAGGAGGATGAGAAGAAGGAGGGAAGGAGAAGGAGGATAAGGAAAAGAAGAAGGAAAATGATAAATAGGAGGAGCAGAAAAAGTAGGAGGAGGATGAGGAGAAGAAGCAGATGAAAGAGAAGGATGAGAAGGAGGAGAAGAAGCAGCAGAAATAGGAGAAAGAGGAGGAAGAAAAGGAGAAAGAGAAGGTAGAAGAAGCAAAAAAAAGTAGGAGAGGGAGGATGAGAAAGAGAAGAAGCAGAAAAACTAGAAGGAGGATGAGAAGGAGAAGAAGAAGAAGAAGCAGAAAAAGGAGAAGGAAGAAAAGGAGAAGAATTAGAAAAAGGAGAAAGAGAAGAGAGAGGAGAATGAGAAGAAGAATAAGGAGAAGGAGGAGAAGGATAAAAAGGAAGAGCAGAAAAAGTAGGAAAATGAGGATGAGAAGAAGGAGAAGGATGAGAAGGAGAAGAAGAAGCATTAAAGTAGGAGGAAGAGGAGAAAGAGAAGGAGAAGAAGAAAGAGAAGTAGAAAAAGGGGTAGAATGAGAAGTAGGAGGTGAAAAAGGACAGAAAGGAGGAGCAGAAAAAGTAGGAAAATGAGGATGAGAAGAATGAGAAGGGGAAGAAGGAAAAGGAAGAGAAGAAGAAGCATAAAAAAGTAGGAGGAAAAGGATAATGAGAAGAAACAGAAAAGGGGGTAGAAGGACAAGTAGGAGGTGAAGAAGGACAGAAAAAAGTTGAAGAAAATAGAGGAGGGGAACAAGTTCTGATTCTTCTGCACTCAGAGCACTCCCCTTGCTTCTAATTCTATTCTTGTATTTATCAAACTCAAGCCATCTAGGTCAAGACTTCTGCTGCATTCTTATGCAAAACTGGGACAGCTCAAAAGTGTACATACCACAGGGGTCACTTAGCTCACCCCCCACCATTTTATAATAATTCTCCCCACCATGTAGCAGACTCGCTATCCACATTCTGATTGCGATGTTCTGAAATGGTCCTAATACAGAACTCTGAATACATGGGATCCAAATCATTACCGGGATTGCAGATACTGCAATCTGGTCCAAATACAATAATAATAATCATCATCATCATCAAATCATCCAGCATTTAAAACAACAAGCTCCACAAATACCTGTCGCCAGGTCACCTAATCCTAGATCTTCCACTTGACGTAAATCCATTGGATTTATACAGCTGTGAGGTTCAGTATAATATTCAAACCTTACTGTCCTATAGACTGTATATACATCTGCCTGTTATTACCCAGTTACAAACTCTTTAAGCAATCAATCAATAAATAAATAAATAAATAAATACATACATATTGCACTAAATCTTTGAATGTTAATTTCTCTTATATCAATGGCCATTTAAAACCAAACACAAGTAAAGCAATAAAACACATATGGCCCAATTCAGATTCATTCTGTAAATCCCACTACTACCCCATTCACACAGAGGGCTATTACCCGGGTAATTCAGTCAATATCCCGGGTAGAATGAACTACCTGGGTAGTGTGCTCAGTGTGAACGGTGCTAAAATTACTACTAACTACCCTGGTTCAGTGTGAACGGTGTAGGACCAGGGTAGTTTATGAATTACCAGGGTAATTCAGCACAGTGAACAGGGTTAATTACCAGGGTAAATTAGATCAACAACTAACAACCCTGCTCGTTAACAACATATTTACCAGGGTAGTCTGTGTGAACGGGGTATACAATATTAGTCTGGACACATAACCGTCTCTTCCACGATAGTCATGCTTTCTTGCCGATATTTGCTCTGGGATCCAGAACTTCATGTATTATGTCTGGGTAGTGTCACTAGTTTCTAGGGAACTGATAGACATAATAATTGCTTGATATGGCTGCCTTTATTGGTATAGGAAATAGATTTAGTATCAAATTGAATCATCATGTAAGGAAATGCTACACTGCTGAAAGCCATTTGGTCCTAACCAGAATCACCAATCACCAGTTTTGATCCAAGTCCAAGGAAAATACACAGCTATATATTAAATACAGTCAGGAGTCTGGGCTAAACTTCATCTGGGTTAAAGACAGATGACACATAATTTTATTTTATTATGAAAACTCTAATGTACTGCCTTCCCTGTAAAACCATTAGTCAGCTGGCCACTAAGCCATATTTCAATATTTTTAGATTATAAAGTGTTGGTCTCAGTCACATGTAATCACTGTAATTATACTACAGGAACAAAGAATGCGGTTTTTATACTAACAATCTAAATCGTTTTATGATTTAGAAAATATGGATTCAAGTGTAGAGGGCAGAAGTGAATGCTTACTTTTCTACTGTAATATTTAAAGCTTTCATAATGTATCAAATATCTGAATCCACAGTCTTTACTTGCTGCTCTGTCCCATCATGTTCTACAAAGAATATTCAACTATCTACAGAATACCAACTACAGCGTCCCAGTCTTTGAGATCATATATTGCCAACATATTTTTTTGTCTTTGGTGCAAAAGAAGCAATGTTGTAGGTACTGTATGACAGAGCCAGCTACTGGTGTAAAAGGAGCCACATTTTTTGGCTTTTGCCTACATAATGTTCCTTTTGTACCATCCTTTGGTAAGCATAATGTAGGTGTGGCCTAGTAGGAGAGGAAGAATAATGTACATGTGGCCTAGTAGGAAAGTAAGCATAATGTAGGTGTGGCCTAGTAGGAGAG
>JABWIB010001638.1:6338-19459 GCA_016617825.1 Platyplectrum ornatum | reverse complement strand
CTGGTCAGTATCTGTGTGCAACATGCAACAATAAAGTATTCTCCCTGCATGCACACACTGACATTCATTTTACCTCCCCTGCAATTCAACATGGTTTTACCCACTCGTAACTTTGTGCTTGTAAGTTCAATATTACGTAAGTCTGGATCCTGTCCAGAGAGAATAAATAATGATGTATATTTGCTTTCTCTCTACTAAATAGACTCTACAGCCTAAATTTACATGTACGTATCACTACACATAAAGCCCTATATTTCTTATAACACTCACAAAGGCTATGACGTTCCCAGAATGCACCACCCCAGCGCCTGTTCTAATAACACAGACATCTTAGCCTGATATGATAAATTGAGAAAATGAAAACCATATTTAGTCAGAAGGCTTACAAGGTAATACACATGAAATGGTTTACATTGGATTTAGCTAAAAGGTTTTTGTGCATTTTAAAACCTACTATATTGTGTACCGGGCCCGGTCTATCTGATTAGGTAAATTGCAAACACATGCCGCATTGTGAATGTGCAGAGTCACGAAACAAGCTGACAAGACGCAAGCGGCTATTGAAATAAACATGTTTCCCCGCGCTATCAGATGCTCTTGTATACTTTCTATCCATTAAGCCCTGTTGGTTAGGGCCAGTTACATAAGAAGCCCTAGAGCCCTGTGGGAGAGCCTACGGAAACACAGTAACCACGGCCTACTACGTACACGCGCACATGCAAAACGTGGCCGTCCTCTGATTCTTACAATTGGAAACCATCCAGTTTGTGTCTGGATACCGTCCATAAAGAGAACAAGAAAATAAAATATTTTATGAACATAAAGTGATATTTTTGGATTTGCAGGCCTGACTAAGGGCAGACATGAAAGCCCCGAGCACATTAACACATTCCTTTCTTGTAGGTTTTCTCCACACATGTCGAGTATCTAAACCATAAATCTGGAAAGTGAAGGCCCTCCATGGGCTCTGAAGGCGACTGATGTAGCGCTATACATTGTCCTGTTGGGAAAGGGTTAAATAAGATCAAGGTGGGTAGGAAGGGAGGTAGGGGGCTAAGGGTCAATTGGGTTTCAAGGGGAGATGTTAGCTAAAAATGTATTTAGGAGGAGGCTGAGGGATTTCAACCTCATGGCTCTTAGTCAGGATTACTCAGCCCCATTTTTTAACCCTATGTTTGCAAGAGATTCTAGTTGGTAATTGAACTTTTTTTTGCAGCGTTCAAAGGCTGGAAGGTGCGGTGGTAGCATGACAGTGGCCTAGGGTAGCACCTTGGGAGTACTATTATGAACGTTTATTTATAAGCACAATACAAAGCAACACAATGCAAAGGGGAGAACAATACAAACAGATAGGGTTGCCACCTGGCTAGTAAACTACCGGCCTGCCCGCTAATTTTGCCAGGAGGTCGGTGACGGTATTTTTTTTTTTACCAGCAATTAATTTCTTTTTGGGGGGGAAGTTCCACTTTAATGAATGCAGCTACAGCTGCCCTTGGTGAATACACAGTGCCAGAGTCATATTATATTTTACACTGTGTTATATTATATATATTTTGCGCTGTACCTGTCACCTGTGTGCACAGCATTGTACCTATCCTGTTACCTATATACACAGCGCTGTATCTGTCACCTGTGTGCACAACGATGTACCTATCCTGTTACCTATATACACAGCGCTGTACCTGTCACCTGTGTGCACAGCATTGTACCTATCCTGTTACCTATATACACAGCGCTGTACCTGTCACCTGTATGCACAGTGTTGTACCTATCCTGTTACCTATATACACATCACTGTACCTGTCACCTGTGTGCAGAGCAATCTATATATATTTTAATTTTTTACGATCCTGGCTGCTGGGCCAAGAAGGTTGCAAAATTATCCCCGCCCCAAGCCACACCCCCCCCCAATGACACCCCCCCCAAAGACACACCCCTGTCCTAAAAGCTGAGGACCCAATTCAGAGTTCTGAGCGGGCGATTCAGAGTTGCATGTGTCTCTCAGCAGCCAGCATAGTAACTGATGCGATTACTATAATACTGAAAAACACGAACACAAATCAATATCATCTGCTGAACTGAAGGCGTTTTATTCTTATAAGTAACAAGGAATTCTGAAATCCCTATACAGAAACAGAACGACTTAGAGCTTTATTTCTCTATAATCTGTCCACAGTCCTTTCTTTATAGTTATTAGTTACAGGCGGAACCACTAGTAGGGGTTAAATGCAATTTTAATGCGGTTATTTATTTGTCCCAGGAATCCCATTTAATGTCAGACGTTTTATTTTTCCCTTGATGGAATGGAAGAAAAATGAACATGGAGTCATATAACCACAGGCTTCCATTTCAAAAGAACCTGCAAGAAAGACATATGAATACAGATGCATCATGCTCATTTCTCCTCCAGCTTGAAAGAACATAAGGATTACAAAGACAAATAGGAGAAAAGCTCAACTGCAACAATGCTTCCAGAATACCGCATACAATACAGTGTAGTGCGTTTAATGTAAAGTAAAACCATATATAATATATGTGTGTCCAAGTATGTGCGATGATCCCATCACTTTAATGTAACTAAACAACCACAAGTCAGTGGTAATTATTTTGCTGCCCACAACTAATGACTATAGAGAGCTGTGGAGTGACCACATACTGTAGACCTGACCCTGGGCCATCGTATAGGGATCAGTTGGAAGCAGCCATAGTTTATAAACAAGACTTCTGCTGGAGTTGGGATTTCGGAAAGCTCAGGGGAGGCGGTATTGATTAGTATTGCATAGGCTGGATATACACTGACACAACACACAATGCTCCTCGTACACACTGATCTGGTATTTTCCTGTGAATCATTTACAAGCTGTTCCCAGAATCCTCTGCTGCAGTAATATGCTGCAATGACATGATCGTCCACAAGGTGGTGCTATGGAGAAATATAAGTGGGAATTACTGTTCTGAAGATCTTGTAGCAATCAGTACGCTTTGAAGTCTTTGGATATAAGCACATCGTTGATAATTATTTGGAGCTCCCAAAAGTCTAATCAAACAGTTACGATAAAAAACCCTGTTTACTATTAATGCTCATGTCAGTGCAAAGATTGCTTATTATTAATGCTTTGGTTAGGAGAGAATTGATAATTTTTCATGCTCAGGTTGCGTAGAGATTATTATTATTATTATTATTATTATTATTATTATTAATAATAATGCTCAGGTTGGAGCTGCAATTATTGACTATTTATGTATATGAGAGCAGAGAATTTCATGAATCCATGCACCCCATAGGCAAGTCAGTTATTTAGATATCTGTAAACACATATTATACTATCCACACCACATTGTACGGCATANAATGCAGCTACAGCTGCCCTTGGTGAATACACAGTGCCAGAGTCATATTATATTTTACACTGTGTTATATTATATATATTTTGCGCTGTACCTGTCACCTGTGTGCACAGCATTGTACCTATCCTGTTACCTATATACACAGCGCTGTATCTGTCACCTGTGTGCACAACGATGTACCTATCCTGTTACCTATATACACAGCGCTGTACCTGTCACCTGTGTGCACAGCATTGTACCTATCCTGTTACCTATATACACAGCGCTGTACCTGTCACCTGTATGCACAGTGTTGTACCTATCCTGTTACCTATATACACATCACTGTACCTGTCACCTGTGTGCAGAGCAATCTATATATATTTTAATTTTTTACGATCCTGGCTGCTGGGCCAAGAAGGTTGCAAAATTATCCCCGCCCCAAGCCACACCCCCCCCCAATGACACCCCCCCCAAAGACACACCCCTGTCCTAAAAGCTGAGGACCCAATTCAGAGTTCTGAGCGGGCGATTCAGAGTTGCATGTGTCTCTCAGCAGCCAGCATAGTAACTGATGCGATTACTATAATACTGAAAAACACGAACACAAATCAATATCATCTGCTGAACTGAAGGCGTTTTATTCTTATAAGTAACAAGGAATTCTGAAATCCCTATACAGAAACAGAACGACTTAGAGCTTTATTTCTCTATAATCTGTCCACAGTCCTTTCTTTATAGTTATTAGTTACAGGCGGAACCACTAGTAGGGGTTAAATGCAATTTTAATGCGGTTATTTATTTGTCCCAGGAATCCCATTTAATGTCAGACGTTTTATTTTTCCCTTGATGGAATGGAAGAAAAATGAACATGGAGTCATATAACCACAGGCTTCCATTTCAAAAGAACCTGCAAGAAAGACATATGAATACAGATGCATCATGCTCATTTCTCCTCCAGCTTGAAAGAACATAAGGATTACAAAGACAAATAGGAGAAAAGCTCAACTGCAACAATGCTTCCAGAATACCGCATACAATACAGTGTAGTGCGTTTAATGTAAAGTAAAACCATATATAATATATGTGTGTCCAAGTATGTGCGATGATCCCATCACTTTAATGTAACTAAACAACCACAAGTCAGTGGTAATTATTTTGCTGCCCACAACTAATGACTATAGAGAGCTGTGGAGTGACCACATACTGTAGACCTGACCCTGGGCCATCGTATAGGGATCAGTTGGAAGCAGCCATAGTTTATAAACAAGACTTCTGCTGGAGTTGGGATTTCGGAAAGCTCAGGGGAGGCGGTATTGATTAGTATTGCATAGGCTGGATATACACTGACACAACACACAATGCTCCTCGTACACACTGATCTGGTATTTTCCTGTGAATCATTTACAAGCTGTTCCCAGAATCCTCTGCTGCAGTAATATGCTGCAATGACATGATCGTCCACAAGGTGGTGCTATGGAGAAATATAAGTGGGAATTACTGTTCTGAAGATCTTGTAGCAATCAGTACGCTTTGAAGTCTTTGGATATAAGCACATCGTTGATAATTATTTGGAGCTCCCAAAAGTCTAATCAAACAGTTACGATAAAAAACCCTGTTTACTATTAATGCTCATGTCAGTGCAAAGATTGCTTATTATTAATGCTTTGGTTAGGAGAGAATTGATAATTTTTCATGCTCAGGTTGCGTAGAGATTATTATTATTATTATTATTATTATTATTATTATTAATAATAATGCTCAGGTTGGAGCTGCAATTATTGACTATTTATGTATATGAGAGCAGAGAATTTCATGAATCCATGCACCCCATAGGCAAGTCAGTTATTTAGATATCTGTAAACACATATTATACTATCCACACCACATTGTACGGCATAAGCTACTTATTCTAATAATATGCTGAGTGCTGCTAATTGGTGTAGGTATAAATGACACATGTGCGGCTTTTAGCTCAGTATGTTTTCGGTATTCGGGCTCCTAATGCATCTGGATTAACCAAATTCATGGACATAATCCTTTCATTTTCAGCAATGCACCTGGAGATTCAGATACAGGGCTCAGGCTTTGCATGAATGATTTATCCACGGGATTTCCACAGCGCGACATGATAAAAAAGACTGAATTTCCAAATGACTGTACCCTCAGAAGAGTTTACTAACAATGGCGGACAAAACCATAAACCAGGTTGTCTATCATCAGAGACTGTCAGTCATACGCCCCAACCTCCCTCAGTCAGCGCGAGCAGCAGGAATTGTGGGGCTCAGTAGGGATGATACAGACAGAATACACCAGAGTTGCTGTATAATTTCTGCCTTATAGCAGAGCGTTTAATGCACACAGGGGGTGGGAAGTGATGGTAAAACATCATCAAGTCCAACCTCTTGTGTTACATCATAATGTTCACGTGGGGGGGAACTAGTTTCTTCAAATCCCAATTTGCCCAATTTCCAGGAGTCTCCAGGAAATTCCGGGAGAGTCGTCAACCCTGGAACACACAGACAACTGCAACGAAACATAAAGGCAACTTTATTGATCATCTGCCACTAATACCCTGTTTACACAGAAGGCTGTCAACTTCCCGGGTTGACTGAACTACCAGGGTAGTGTGCTCAGTGTGAACGGCGCTAAAATTACTACTAACTACCCTGGTTCAGTGTGACTAGGGTAGTTTGTGAATTACCAGGGTAGTTTGTGAATTACCAGGGTAATTAAGATCCACAGCTAACAACCCTGCTTGTTAAAAACAGATTTACCGTGGTAGTCTGTGTGAACGGGGTATAAATCATTATCTATATTTTTAGACAAGGGAGCCCACTGGGTGAATAGTGGTTACCAGTCTTGCAGACCTCACACACTGCACCAAGCTAGCAATACACACAGAATCACTTATACTCCGTTCACACTGACTACCCTGGTAATTCAGTCTTGTACTTTCAGGGTAGTTTGATGGGGCTCTGAATTACCCTGGTCATTAACCCTGTTCACACTGCTGATTTACCCTGGTAATTCACAAACTACACTGGTCGACACCGTTCACACTGAACCAGGGTAGTAAGGTGAAACATCAGTTTCATTGTCATCATACAGCCGTGATTGGCTTAAAAAATTGATGTCACAAAAATGAACTACAAGAAATAAATAACAAAAAATATATAAAAAAAAAATTAAAAGATGTATACACTCTGCTTCTGCTGCAGTCCTCTGCGAGTATAACTGGTGCAGTAGCTCCCGAGGCTGTGCTTCGGTAGTAAGTGTTCAGTGTTGTTCTTCAGGAGGACTGCAGCAGAAACAGCATGTATACATCGTCCATGTGACCAATGACAGCGCCCTTTTGTCTGCCCGGCTGCACCGTTCATATTGCTGGCTACCTGGGACTGAGCAGGGTGAAATAGAGCTCAGTGTTGATGGGGTATTAGAGAACCTTATACTTTTGCATGTCTATTGTTCACCTGATTGGCGGGCTCCATACACATGTGTGCATAGGCTGCTGTTACGTACAGTACATGCACAGAGTAACAGCCTAGTCCAGCAATGGAACAGACCAATACATCTGCAGACAGTGGAGTTGCACTTTTCTTTTTCAAAGGCAAAACAGGTATAAACCTGAGTAAACACAACACTTGGCTATTGCACATAAAACTACTTATATAAACGAACTGAGTTAAGCTACAAAAATTCACCTTTAAACTCTTTATGGCAGGATTATTGCACGTGCCCATACACTGAACGATTTTTTACTTAAAAAAACGATTTAAGTTTGTGCATGTCAAAAGATCAAAAAATCTTTGACGACCGTATTCAAACGATATCGGCCAATCGTTTAAAAAAATCGGTCCCATACAATGAACAATTTTTCCCTGAAAAATCTTTAATTGGAACGATTTATCATATAGTGTATGGCCAGCTTAAGTCACAAGTGCCTAAAGATCTAAATCTGGCGGATTGTTAAGATCTAGGGAGAGAAAAACCACCTGATACAGCGTTTACACTGCCGACATGGCAATGATCCCCGGGATTAAAAACTTGGGATATTGCTGTGTCATTTCACCATCCAACATCTGGTGACCCCATTCACACTGGGCCCTGGGAATTTGAAGCTGTAAGTATATACATATTTTTCATTTTATAATGTATTTATTATGTAATGTATACAGCCCGTTCACACTGCAGACGACCCTGCAATACCCTGGCTTTATTCCCCAAGATTTTTCATATGTTCACATTGCCCCTTGCCTTGGGTCATCCAAGCATGACCCGGGAATAACCCATGTATTTTGGTGCAGTGTGAATGCGTATAAGGCACCCCTCATGCCCCAAAATCTCCTTGCCACCTCATGATGAAACATATGCAGACGTTTAACACATTTTCTGTGTGGCTGGACGAGATTTAAAGCTACTATAGGAAAGTAAAACTGGAGATGTTTCCCATAGCACCTCTGGGGCGGTCATCACAAATAGGGTGGGCCAGGACAGCCCCCTCCCCGTCTGTTCGTCCGGTCAGCAGCCTGGAAAGAGCCCGCTCTATCTGGGCCCGGGTCCCGGCTGTTCCCCCCTGACGGCGGCCCTGTCCACCTCTGTGAAACCATGAACATATATTAAAGGCGTCCTCTTGAGAATGAACATTGGGCAATAAAAACATTTCATAGGTAAGAGTTACTGGATCTATTGCTATAAGTTCTAGTTATTTTACACAATACTTTGAGTGTATCATATAACACATGCCTCACAGCTGCTAAACTAATGTTCAACTAAAACAGATATTATCTAATAAGCTAAAATAACAAACAGAGTACAGCAGGAAGTTTTCCTTTTCTTTCTCAGAATTTATTATTTTACAGTCTTTTGCTATTACTAGAAAACCTCAGCTCCACTCCAAGGGCATTACATGCAGGAATGTCAGACTCTACCACAAGTTCTGGGATTTAGAAACCGGATCTATAGAAATGTATAGATATAACATACCTTCCAGTACTAAAGCTTTCCCTATCGGGAGAGAAGGCCGGCGGAGGGGAAGGACCTTATGACCCGTCTAGATCTGCCCTAAGCGTCCAGCACTAAGTGGTAAAGTCAGAATGATTTGTCGCTTACCTCCCAAATGCTCCGAGGGTTTGTAAATGACAAACACATCGATTTCATATGATAACGTCCGAAAACGAAATATCCC
Organism: Platyplectrum ornatum; assembly: GCA_016617825.1. Classification (NCBI taxonomy): domain Eukaryota; kingdom Metazoa; phylum Chordata; class Amphibia; order Anura; family Limnodynastidae; genus Platyplectrum; species Platyplectrum ornatum. The sequence goes on along the minus strand of JABWIB010001638.1, from coordinate 10,944 downwards.
CCTTTCTCATCTAGCAAAATATCATGATTTCCACTGGCAAAGAACTCCAAGCGCAGGAGACTCCGTCCCGCTAATGGGAAGTCTCATGATGCTCCTTGCTGAGCACCTGGAGTTTGGAGGTAACCTGACCCTGGTACGATATATGTCTATATGACTTTACTAATCATGTAGTGTGGACAGCACTACAGCTGCATGAAGATTTCCGCCATACACAGGAGACGAAGGTGGAGGGTCCTGAACGTGCTTTTGGGAGAATGAGAGGAATAAATGGAAAAAAGGAGAACATAAATAGGCAGACAAGGTTCTGTATGTTGGATCTTCCATACAGGACGGGGAAGGGGGCAATGTAATTCCGCATGGGTATTCTCTGCACTGTAGGTGGGGTTAGCCATGCTAATCACAGCAAGGAGGTGGCAGGACCCCCACATGAAAGTTAGGGGTGGGGAGGAGTTCATGCCCCTCTAGCACTTGTAAGCTCGGGTCTGGATCTGGTCCTATGGGGCTGATCCAGACAGGAAGTAATGGCAAAACAGGTAGTCCAGGGCAAAAACAAACATTGACCAGCAGGGGGGGGGTATAAACTGTAAAAACATAATTAGAGTTGAACTGTGACGTTTCCTAGCTCGACTCTAATTTACAAATGACACATAAAGCCAGGCAGTTTGTGCAAAAGCAAACAAAGCATGCATGCAATAGAACTCAAATGAGTATGTACCCCGTACATCGCAACATGGTTTTGCCCGGTTCTACACATGGGGCTGATCCAGAATTGCCCTTACACCTATTTTTAAGGGCAAGTGTAGACCTGGGCAAAACCAAACACTGAACTGCAGGGGAGGACAAGTACAAACTGTGAAAACAGAATTAGAGTGGAACAGTCAAGTTTCCTCGACTCTAATTTACAAATGACACATAAAGCCAGGCAGTTTGTGCAAAAGCAAACAAAGCATGCATGCAATAGAACTCAAATGAGTATGTACCCCGTACATCGCAACATGGTTTTGCCCGGTTCTACACATGGGGCTGATCCAGAATTGCCCTTACACCTATTTTTAAGGGCAAGTGTAGACCTGGGCAAAACCAAACACTGAACTGCAGGGGAGGACAAGTACAAACTGTGAAAACAGAATTAGAGTGGAACAGTCAAGTTTCCTCGACTCTAATTTACAAATGACACATAAAGCCAGGCAGTTTGTGCAAAAGCAAACAAAGCATGCATGCAATAGAACTCAAATGAGTATGTACCCCGTACATCGCAACATGGTTTTGCCCGGTTCTACACATGGGGCTGATCCAGAATTGCCCTTACACCTATTTTTAAGGGCAAGTGTAGACCTGGGCAAAACCAAACACTGAACTGCAGGGGAGGACAAGTACAAACTGTGAAAACAGAATTAGAGTGGAACAGTCAAGTTTCCTCGACTCTAATTTACAAATGACACATAAAGCCAGGCAGTTTGTGCAAAAGCAAACAAAGCATGCATGCAATAGAACTCAAATGAGTATGTACCCCGTACATCGCAACATGGTTTTGCCCGGTTCTACACATGGGGCTGATCCAGAATTGCCCTTACACCTATTTTTAAGGGCAAGTGTAGACCTGGGCAAAACCAAACACTGAACTGCAGGGGAGGACAAGTACAAACTGTGAAAACAGAATTAGAGTGGAACAGTCAAGTTTCCTCGACTCTAATTTACAAATGACACATAAAGCCAGGCAGTTTGTGCAAAAGCAAACAAAGCATGCATGCAATAGAACTCAAATGAGTATGTACCCCGTACATCGCAACATGGTTTTGCCCGGTTCTACACATGGGGCTGATCCAGAATTGCCCTTACACCTATTTTTAAGGGCAAGTGTAGACCTGGGCAAAACCATATTGCATTTTGAGGGGTGCATTTAAATTCGGAGAAAACACTTTGGTTTGTTCCGGTCTACACTAGAACCTGTTTTACCCTTACTCCTAAACTCTGCATCAGCCCCCTGCTCCTAAAAAGCTGTAAGTGTATTTTGTGATGGGACCATGACCCTAGTTTTATACACATGTGCACATTTCCGTTTGGGTCTTTGACACATGCATTACAAAATCCGTCCATACACCTTAGATGTGTGTCGATACCCCAAACTTCACATATGGCCACATATGACCAGGTGTGTGCCGCATTGATGTTGTCCGTTTTAACAGCTGGATGTTTATGAGCGATGCTGAGAGACTCATGATAATGTACACAGCGCCTGCACCGTGGGACTGCTTCTAATTAATTTCTAGTTCTACAACTCTGCTAACGTCTTGTGTAAACATCTTGCCCCTTGCAGCATCTACTTTCTGACAATGTAGAAACTGGGACTGGAGCCAACGATGTGTCTCAAGGTGCCTGAGAGCTTCGTGCAAATCTCCCGCTCCAAAATAACCCTCAGTAATTAGCTTAGCTATAAATTCATTAGTCTGATCCAATATTTGATTTATTTACTTTCTGACATAATCGCTATTCCACTACACTGTGCTGGTAGTGAGAAGGTGAGGGTGAGGTATTTGGGTATATGTTTAAGCCAAAGACCAATAACCTACAAACATACATGACAATATCCGGCATGGATGTGGTACGCTAGCCCTTTTTCTGCAGGGCTGTAGCTGACAGTGGCACAATGAAGCAGGAGTAGAACCAACAGAGGGCTCCCCGACAGTGGGACTTTCACAACCACTGCACACACTACATGTAAGTATGATGAATAATTCCCCTAACACATCCTTCCACTACTCTAACACTAACCCTCCTCCTCCATTAATCTAACACTAACCCTCCTCCCCCACTACTCTAACACTAACGCTACCTTTCCTCTACCCCAACCCTCCCCTTCCACTACCTTAACACTAACCCTCCTCCTCCACTACTCTAACACTAACCTTACCTTTCCCTTACCCTAACTCTTCCCTTCTACTGCACTAACCCTCCTCTTCCACTACCCTAACATGAATCCTCCTCCTCCACTACTCTAACACAAACCCTACCTTTCCTCTACCCTAACTCTCCCCTTCCATTACCCCAACACTAATCCTCCTCCTCCCCTACTCTACCACTAACCCTACCTTCCCCTCCCTGCTGCCTATCACTAACCTCCCCCTTCCCACTACTCTAACACTAACCCTACCTTTCCTCTATCCCAACCCTCCCCTTCCACTTCCTTAACACTAACCCTCCTCCTCCATTACTCTAACACTAACCCTACCTTTCCCCTACCCTAACTCTTCCCTTCTACTGCACTAACCCTCCTCTTCCACTACCCTAACACTAACCCTCCTCCACCACTACTCTAATACTAACCCTACCTTTCAACTGCCCTAACCCTTCCATTCCACTACCCCTACCTTTCCACGACCCTAATCCTGCTCCTCCACTAACCCTTGCTTTTCTCTTCCCTAACCCTCCCCTTCAACTACTCTAACACTAACCTTACCTTTCCACGACCATAACCCTCCTCTTCCACTACCCTAACACTAACCCTCCTCCACTACTCTAACACTAACCCTACCTTCCCTTCATGCTGCCTAACCCTCCCTTTACCTGCTGCCTAACCCTAACCTTCCCCTTCCCGCTGCCTATCACTAAGCTTGGTTGCCACAGCAGCTCCGGCATACTACTACACACCGGCATGAATAGTTTTAGTATGCCTCCATTCATATAAATGACAGCCAGCATAGCGAGTATTTAGAAATAAGTAGAGTCGACATATAGATGCCGATAATGAGGCTGTCGCGCGGATGCGTTGATGCCTTCAGGGGGAGATCCGTAAATTTGAGGCAATGTCCCGGGATTCATGCTGAGATCAGCTGAGAGCATTTGATTTGATTTAAGAAGATGTCACATAAAACAGATGGTAAAGGAAGAATAAAATCACAGGCCTGTCAGTAAATCAAGCAGTGTGAACGGCATGCTGGGAGCCTCTGACTAAATCATTATATATATTATATTGTGTGGAATTATCAGTCAGTATCTGTGAGCAATACGCATAATCAGCAAAAGTATTCTTACTGCATGCACGGAATGTATTTACCTCCCCAATGGCCTAAATTTGCGGCGGCAAATGGGCGGGGCTTGTGCTGATCCGGGGGCAGGGTTTATTTAATTACATGTAAATCACTACCTCCAGCCCTAATTGTTACTATGGAGGGAGGGACTTGATTACATCATGTACCGTCCACCATTTGTAAAAGTATGAATTTTCCGGGGGACAGGGTGTGCATAAATCACATCCCCCACCCCCATGCTGGCAGCTTTTGATGGGAGAAACACAAAGATTGCAACCCTATCTAATTGTCATCATTACATTTTAAAATCCTTTAAAAACCCTGGCAAAGTGAAAGCGCTTATGTACCGTGTTTCCCCTATAATAAGACCTATCCTATTTTACAGTAAACTGTTTAAAATAAGCCCTCCCCTGATATTAAGCCCTATTTAAATCACAATGAGGTGTCTTAATGTCAGCAGCACTTGGGGGAACAGTGAGGTGTCATAATGTCAGCAGCACTTGGCAGCACAAGGTTAATAAAATAAGCCCTACCCTGAAAATAAGCCCTATGGTGTTTTTTTGTCCTGAAAAAAAAAA
>JABWIB010001637.1:48189-59286 GCA_016617825.1 Platyplectrum ornatum | reverse complement strand
TTTCCTTCAGGTGGGGATGTGGGGTCTCCTTCAGGTGGGGATGAGGGGTTTTCTTCAGGTGGGGATAAGGGGTTTTCTTCAGGTAGGAAGAGGGATTTCCTTCAGGTGGAGATAAGGGGTTTTCTTCAGGTGGGGATAAGGGGTTTTCTTCAGGTGGGGATGAGGGATTTCCTTCAGGTGGGGATAAGGGGTTTTCTTCAGGTGGAGAAGAGGGGTTTCCATTTTAGTGGGGCAGAGAAAATTCCCTTTAGGTGAGAGAGTGGTTTCCTTCAGGTGGAGAAGAGAAGATTCCTTTAAGGTGGGGAAGAGGGGTTTCATTTCAGCTGGGGAAAAGAAATGTTATCTTTCAGGATAGAAGGGAGTAAGCACCAGTGAAATAAATGGAGTTGGGCTAAACTGCTAAGTATTAAAAAAGTAGTACGGTATATTATTTCTAAATATTGCATTTATCTCATTAGTAAATGATCCAAACAGTGATTTAAGGCTTAATGAATATGAATGTATAGTTTAAAGGATGTTAATCTAATAATCTTCATTTAATAGGATTATATATCCTATTAGTTAGAAGGATCCTAGATGCAGATTTAATAAACATATTCTACTATCTATTGTGGAATTTAGCCAAAATCTGATGAAGCTTCAGAGATTATTTCCTGTCATCGGATGATTTACTTTAGGCATATTTTAGTTGGTATGTCTAATAATAACGTAAACATGTGATATGTGAACATATCATATAAACTTAATGCTAATAGTAAGCAATTCAGTGTTCAAGTAGTTAGTGTCCGTCTTGGTATATCTTATCCTGAGAACAGGTTCCTCCTATAGTGTTGGTAACCCTCCGGATGCCGTATGGGGAAAACAGAAACAACTGCACTAATAGTGCAAAGTAACCCCAGCACATTGCTGGTGATCGGTATCCAACATGCCGTTCCATGCCAAATAATGCAGAAATACTACTTACACATATGTGCAAATATAAGATAAGCTACCAGCCACAGCCATGGCTACTTTTTTTTGCTATAGATGTTCTGGCCACTGGGTAATAGCAGTGTGCTGGGTCATTTATTTCCTTTGTTCCTGAAGGAAAGGCCACTAACATTTATCAGGATGGATTTCCAGAAATGTGTTTTTAAATGGGAAATCCCATTTTATAGTAACTGCAGAAAACTTTATGCGGTCATATGTTCTGCCATATAGTAGCTCTTTGATTTAAGGTCATGACCACAAGTAAATGATGGATTTGTGCTCTAATCATGATTTGTTCTACAAAGAACTAAGAGATTTCTGGACCCAGACTAAACCACTAAATGCTACCACCGTGTAATATTGTTCTAGCTATAGTCAGAAGTCTGCATTTCGACCAAAAAAGAGTTGAAGGGGGATGTTTTGTTGGTCGACTCTAAATAAGAGTTTAAAAAATAAAGCTTTTTTTATTTTGTGGCGGGATCATTTGTAAAATGCACAGAACTTCTTAAGACTATTACGCTACCTTCCTGCTTCTCATTAATGCAATGTAATGTTCTTGTTTTCTTTAGGAGTCATGAATGTGTCTCTGTCCAGAGTGGACTGTGCTGACTTTACATACGTCTGTACTAAAGAGAACATCACCATTTTCCCCACCCTAAAGATATACAGAGCGGGAGAGGAGCCATTGTTTTATACGGGTATGATGGGAACCGAGGAAATGGCCAAGTTTCTCATGTTGTGAGTACAAAGAGGTATTGCGAAATGCGTTATGCCCATAAAATCAATAGATAGATATGAGATAGATAGATATGAGATAGATAGATAGATATTAGATAGATAGATAAATATGAGATAGATAGATAGATATTAGATAGATAGATAGATAGATATAAGATAGATATGACATCAGATAGTCAGACAAAATAGAGTACATGTACACGTCGTGGCTGGGTCTGTACATGTATAATTGCATGTACTTCCTAATGACTATTAGATGATATTCCGCTCTGATTACCAGTGTGGGCAGGAAATTAGGGGATGTTTGTCACTGCATAAACCGTAATCAAATTAGGAAGTTGAGGCCATGAAATGGATAAATACATTATAAACAAACCATATTAAAATATCAATATCAGCATACTAAAGGGGCATTACATTTCCTCACGCGGTTCTGCACTGGTGTTAATTTGTTATATTTAGAAACTTGTTACATTCGTTTTATTATCATCCACCATATAATGTATTAAAGTGCCAGTCAAACATAGAAGAGCAGTTTTGGGTTGTGGTTCTTCATTTCACAGCCTCCCCTTCAAAATATCTATGTCTGTCAGTCATCTGTACTCAGACTCACAGCTCTTAGGTTAGAGGTGAGGGACTTTGATAGTGTAGAGCTCAAAGAAGATTTGTAAAATCCTTATGTACTGTGACTGTGGTTGTAGTGTTCTGACGTTGTATTGTCTCAGGTATTATAAATTGTTAATAGCACACTGAAGAAACTAACTAAGGAAAAGGGTAATGTCAAATGAACATACTAGGTTTTAGAACATACCTAATACTATAATCCAATATTTGCCCCAAATAAAAAGCAATTTATAGAGGCTACATATAGCCCACATTTAGTTGCCTTAGATAGATAGATAGATAGATAGATAGATAGATAGATAGATAGATAGATATGAAAAGATAAGCTGGCCATACACTATAAGATAAATTGTTCCAATCTAAAAAAAATTTCAAGAGTGGGTAAAACCATGATAAATTGCAGGGGAGGTAAAATGAATGTTAGTGTTTGCATGCAGGGAGAATACTTTATTGTTGCATGTTGCACACAGATACTGACCAGCGTTACTGTTACACTGTTGTTAGACTTGGGCTGGAAACATCAGCTGTCACCTGTAATACTGATTGCAATTAATTCAATTTGTCTCCCCTGCAATTCAACATGGTTTTGCCCACTCTTGAAAAATCTTTCGATTGGAACAATTTATCTTATAGTGTATGGCCAGCTATAGAGATTATATGAGATAGATAGATAGATAGATAGATAGATAGATAGATATAGAATACACATTTTGGTTGGTAAATTCATCTTCCGTCCAGATCTCCGCCACCGCTGGCAGAATGATATGTGGTATAATAACAGGAAGCTGTGAAATAGTTCATCTGATGGTTTTGTCTGTGGTGACATTGCTTAGAAGGATTACTGTGTAGAAATGTCAGAAGTACGGGTACCGCTTCCTCATTCGGGCAGTGCTGAGATTGCCACAATTACTGGGTTACTTCAGCCACACCCTGGGAAAGTCAGACGTATTGAAAATAACATTCTCCATTTAGCACCTCTCCGCGCAGATTCAAAATACTTGAACACGATCAAAGCATATGATCTGAACCTTAATTGGATTGTAAAAATGTCTTTCTTAGTTCTACCCCTCTGCTCTCAAACACCAGGGGGAACAAGGAACTAATCTAAGCCCGTCCAGAACTAAATATGAACTGAAGGGTGTCTAGATTTGACCCTGCTAACATAAGACGTAGCATTTAACATATTATTCTCTCGTATTATTCTCTTCTTTAGGATTTCGTTGAACTGTCCCTTGAATTTCACGACTGTGGAAGAATCTGAAGATTATATAAGCGGAAGGATGCACCAGACGTATATACACATACATAACCTTTCAATATTAGGAATATTTACCCCCAGTTTGAAAGAAGGTATAGGCCTGACTGTATTATCTTATCATTGTATTAGATGTGCGTGTATTGGGGGGAATTCTGGGCAGCAGGAGAATGGAATTGGGTTGATGTTTTATTATTTTTGTGATTTTGTGTTTTTTTTAAGGTTACATAGTAACATAGAAAGTGACGGCAGATAAGAGCCACATGCACACAGATACTCACCAGTGTTACTGTTACACTGTTATTACACATCATCATCCGTCATCTCTAGGTGTAACTTTCCACCTGATTTCTTCTTATTTTAAAACTTTGGATCCAGTACATTATTATTAAAGTGTTAAAGTCTCTTCAATTATTCATTTATTTTGGTTGCACACCAGTGCATTAGTATTATATGGTAGTAAGAATGATAAATGTATGTGTGTGTATGTATGTATATATATATATATATATATATATATATATATATATATATAATTTAACAATGATCTTATTTCCTAATTCATCTTCTTTCTTTAAACACAGCAGCCGAGGATTTTGAGAATGCTGGGAAAAGCCTCCGAGGTTTTGCAAGTGTGGGAATCTACATTGGGGAGAAGGCATCTGACCTGTGAGTCAACTTCTTTTTCTGGATTAATATATCTTTATTAAACACTTATTCATATCGGGCTTGACAATTGGTACAAAATTCACAAATGAACCTCTTTATGGCACCAGAGAAATATTGCGTGTACTTCTTATATCTCCATCTGATACTATTTCCATAGTCAAAATCATCTCCACGGACGTTTCCATATTTTATCCATCTATTGTTATCTTATTCTTTAATTTATTATGTTTACAGACTTATACATAGCATATGGGTAAAAATATGAAGTGTTATGTTTGGCAAAAACAGTCATCATGCAGTAAGCAGAGAGGCTTCGGATAAGCCTCTGAGTTCTATTTTGGTCAAATCCTCTCCTCTCCTTTTCTCTACCCCAATGTTCTAAATCGAGCATGTTTGGGTAGCATAGTGCCACCTTTTGGTCAAGCATGTGACTGCGGAATACCGTTGCCACAAAGGGTTATGGGTAGCACTTATTAATGATCTACAGGGGCATCTTACAGATTATCTGAACTTCATACCATGAGAATTATTTTTTCACACCAGGGAGATTGTGAATAAGAGATGATGTTTTAATAGACAGCAGTAAGAAAAATCAAATGCGCTCAGATGTTTAAAGGGTGCTGTTTTACCATACATGACTGGTTGTACTGTGAACCAATGACTAATAGGGTTTATTGTTTAGGTATCATGTTAACATGATTATTCGTCATGTGACAAAGACGAATGTTATTATGCGGCTGGTAATGATGCGTTGAACCACTAACATCGACTTCATTAGGCCAACGGCGCAGAGACCAATCGTCATAAATCTCCCTTGACATTTGACTTTTATGTAGTAGAATGAAATCTTTTAGTGGTTTCATTATGTTTCGAGTTGTTTATAAAATGCAGGAAATGATAAAAAAATTATTTTATTGAACTTTTCCTCATTTTCCAGAAGTGTTTTTTTCCTGCTTTCATAAGCGGGATACAAATGAATAATGTCTGTTATTTAGAAAGAGCTTGCTGCAGGACCAGCTGTATATGACTCTTCCTGCATCCTCCTTTGCTCCAGGTTGCTGGATAATTTACCAGCCTGGTTCCTCGTAATTACACGGCTTCCGCGTCTGCATGCCGCGATCTGGGAGGAAACCCAGAAACATAAACATGGTGTAGACATGGGAGGTCCTGAGAAATGGAGTCTGTAGTTTATTTACATACGTACAATTCAGTGATTCCTCTTTCTGCGTAAAATCTGGGAAGTGATGATTCCGCGCTACAGGTCGCAGTGTTATGTTACCAGCCATGAGCAATTTCTAATGAACTCGCTTCTCCAGATATGAGTCACTCCGATGCTCCTTAGAAAAAGGAAGAGATATTACAGTGTCACTCACCAGGATATTGTAGTGGGTAGGGTATTAAGCTGTTGACTTTTGGCACAGTGGTTGGTATAGTGACTTAATCTATCAATCAATAATCTTGATTTCAATTCTGTAGGCCACCTTTTAGTAGTCCCTATCTAGCAGCAGCATGTTTTATTGTTGCACGTTCTGTCCATTCACCCAAAGGAAATACAAGTCCATAGTGAAAAATCTGCTAAGCTTTGTAATCATGTGTTGCTGAGCTGGTTACACACCTACAGTTATACCCATTGGACCAGATCCAGACTTGCAAATAAGAGAGTACAGTTACACCTGGGTAATACCATGTTGAATTGCAGGGGAAGTAAAATGAATGTCAGTGTTTGCATGCAGGGAGAATACTTTGCTTCTGCTTATTCCCACAGATACTGACCAGTGTTACTGTTACACTGTCATTATACATGTGCTGGAAACATCATCTCTCACTTCTAATACATTTTCCTCCCCTGCAATTCATCATGGTATCACCCAGGTGTAACTTTCCTCTGTTATCATCATCTCTGGATTTGGTCCATTTTGTCCAAGTCAAAGCCAGATCAGATGCACACAAAACTAAGGCACATTTGCACCGCACCCATCTTGGTCACTGATAATTATAACAGGAGCACAGGCATCAGAACAGTCTATAACTTATCAGTGATCTGCCGGCTGATGATACGTGTACCATACATATCACTGGCTAGCAGATCAACAACGAGTCTTTATGACTGAAATATAGTCATTTGTCTCACATAGACTCACAGCTTCCTATAGAAGTGCCTTCTTCACATATGGAGGGGAATCACCTCCCTCGTCTTCCACTTGACCAGAAGTAAACCAATACTCCTACAGTTTAGTCTGTGCATGTTGTGTTTACATAGTGTAGCTAGTACCCGTGTGTGGCGGATTCTGTGACATCCCTTCACTTAAGCGCCATTGTCTTCTGAGTATGCACAAATCCACTGCATGTTTCGATCTGATTGGTATAGCTGTGCTACTTGGAGAGAAAATATGTTAACACTGCTTTTCCCTTATTTCAGGGNAGAGAAGTACGGCACTCTACCTCCCACCATCCTGTTTTCCAGACATGATATCCAGAGAGTGCACGCGGTCTCTCTCCAGAACACGCCTGCAGACGAGATCCTCCCGCTCCTAAGACACCATATCCTGGGAGACTTTGTGAGTGTTACCCGTCTAATGATAAGAACCAGCACTATGAAGTCTTCATAGCAAATGTATAAATGCTATATTGGATTTGGAGATATGTGTGAAAAGGCTGCACTAATGCTAAATGCACACAGGTTGTCCTCCCACTGACAATGCTTATCTTCTGCATTAATACGGAGTTACTGACAGTATGGTGTGAAAGATTATTAGCATGCTTAAGTCATAAATCCAGCGCCATAGTGGTATTTTATAAACGTTTTAAAGTGTCACATCTGTACTCTTCAGGTGTTTGGGTAGATTGAGTAATGGGACATGTGTCTCAGCAAAATGACATAACAAAATCAACATAAATACAAAAATAAGAACACAAAGGGGTATATTTACTAAGCGGTGAGATTGCAGTGAGATTAGAAAGAAGGGAAGTTGCCCATAGCAACCAATCAGATTCAAGCTTTCAGTTTAATTTCACACACTGGAGAATGTGAACTCAAATTGATTCCCACTTTTCAATCTCACTGCAATCTCACCGCTTAGTAAATATACCCTAGAGAAGGTTCATTTGTTTTTTTTCTTGTAGTATCCATATGGATAGGGGTGGTCCACCTTTCCCTAGATATATTTATATTTTTTTTTAATTTATAAACAGGTTTTTATATAGCGATCAGATCATATAATGCTTTACAATTTCAACAACTAATAAGATATGACTGGGTGGTAACAGACAGAATAGGTGGGGAGGAGGGCCTTACACTCTATAAGATATTATGGATTGATACATAGGGGTAAATGCTATTTATTGTACAATGGAGCAGCCGGGTTTTTGTTTGAAACATTTTTATTTATTTTTCTAAATAACATACAATAAAATAGGAAACAAGGTCAGCTCCATTTATTAATAAGGGCACAGCGAGCAGTAAATCATTACTTACTGCTCACTGCGCCTCGCTGCTGTCTTGAATGGTGTGTTAAACACAGCGCCGTCACTTGGTAAATGTAACAGTCGCATAACAGAAGGTATGGAGCAGGTCAGCTTGTCTGAACAGATGAGTTTTAAGGGAGCGCTTAAGATTTTGGAAAGTAGAGCATAGTCTTAATGGGTGAGGAAGGTTATCCCAGAGTGTGGGTGCAGCCCGGGAGAAGTCCTGTAACCGGGAATCAGAGCATTTATTTAGAGTAACAGAGAGTTGTAGATCCTGTGAAGATCTGAGAGAATGAGCTGGGATATATCTTGAGACGAGTGAGGATATGTATGTGGATGCAGTGTTATTAATGGCTTTGTAGGTTAGCAAAAGTATTTTGTATTTCATTCTGTAAAATACAGGCAACCAATATTGTGTAGATCTGAAGAGAGCAGTAAGAGATGCTGGGGGTTTGAACAGCAATAACTGCCTGTCTCGTTCATGAAGCTGGCAATCAAGGAGTCATATTGCCTTCACAAACGGACCTGGGGGGGAATTCACTAACTGACGAATTGAAGAATTCGTCAGTGGCTGACGATATTGCTGATGAATTCGTCAAATGTGTATTCACTAATTGACGAATGTGTATTTTTTCGTCATTTTGATTGACGTTTACAGATCGTCAATGGGATATCGCGGTAACAAATTTTGCCATACAATGGATACAAAAATGGCATTCACTAACTGACGAATATTGTATTCTCCCACACATCGTCATGACGAATTTACTGAAAATCGTCAGTGATCCGTCAGTTTAGTGCAATATCACCTGACGAATACTCGTTTTTCGTCAATGGGATATCGTCAGCATTCGTCAGCCATTACAATTCGTCAATACAATTCGTCACTTAATGAATACTATACATCACCAGTCATTGACAAATTTATATCACTGACGAAATGAATTCTCTGCACAATTCGTGTTAGTGAATTCCCCCCCTGGTATTACAATGTGTCTTTTATGTGTGCTAATGTACTGTGTACCATTGAAATCCATTGGAAAAAACTAAACATGTAGACATCAGGTGTTTTAATACGGTACAGCAATCATAAACATTTCTGTATAATATTAAGCAATGCAACGTTCTCTTCCCGTCACCCTCTTCATCATCCAGTAATGCACAGTGAGATCATCGGTTCACCTACTGAAGACGTTCATTATGTTTTGATGGCATAGGTATAAATATAAGCATGGACGTTGGATGTAGAGATGCACAATGGAAAGATCAGCACTTAAGCAGCAGATGTTTGCCAAGACCTTCATTACACAAGGTTGGGGTCCAACAAGAGTTTGCCAAAGGCTTCATTAGAGGAGATAATTGCGCTGTGACTATCCTCATGGCGCTTGTCGTTATCACTCACTCGCTTCCCATCTGTCTCTGGCAGGAGCGCTATAAATCATGTCATCACTGGCGGACAATCGTCTATGAAGTGCTCTCTTTAAGCCATAAATTATTCTCCATTACTTGGTGCCTCTCGGGAGTGCTCTGGTCTCTGCATAAAGGCAGTCAACCAATTTACAGTTCGTTCATGGGACCATGTGCTGTATTTACTAAGACGGAGATGTTGGCAATAACAGCCAATCAGATTTTTTAGAACTTAGCAAATATACTTCACTTTTCTCGTTACGCTCATAATAATTATAATAGTGATAGTGTTATATTTCAGGGTGTTTCAGCCAATGGTAAGTCACCATGCACCACTGGGGGTCTGCAGGGTGACTGGACAAAGTTGTAAGGAGATAAAAGTCATATTTGTATTTAAAACAACTGCAAAGATGCAGATCTTCCAATGTAACCCATTCCACCAGGTACAAAATATCCTCTGCCTGGGCTTCCAGACATCAGTTACAATGGCAATCACCTGTGTATAACACAATCAGTTACTATAGTAACCACCTGTGTATAACTGGAAAAAAGTTTGTTAATTTGTTATATCCAGGTGAGTGACAGCTGGAAGATCAGGAGCGGAGGACTTGGTGGAATGGATCATATTGTAGAGTCTGAAGATGGCAGGGGACATATACAGCATAGCTCCCAACATGTCAGCCGGGGAGGTCAAGACAAATAAGCCTGCCGCCCTGCTTCTTTTTAAGACCAAGACTCAGCAAATATTACATTTTATATTGCAATTGAAAACAAAAATAGGTTGAATGACAGTGGAACAGTCTCCCAAAAGCCGAGACTTAGAACATAGATCTTTAGGAGTCCAGTAGGTCACTGGTGTTTTGGAGTAGATGCTGCTCCTTTGTATTCTATATACAAAAGTATACCAGTTAGCCCAGCCGGTATATTACTAAGCTGGTGCTATTTCTTCAACCTTTGGGAATTATTATAACGCCTTGCTTACTATACAATAAATATTGTATAGTAAGCAATTATTTATTTATTTATATTATTTAACAATTAATTATTTTTATTTTTTTTTTAGTACCTGTATACAGTTTCAGTCCATATACAATTCCTTCTCCCAATTCCACAATCCTCATTATATTTTAACTAGAAGTAATCTATTTCCCCCAGGCAAATTTTTTACTTTAATCAATGCCAAACTTTTATCTGGTCTTATAAAGCCTTCTGTTTCTGTTTCCCCCGCAGCCAGAAGTCACGGTGGAGACCCTCCCCTCGCTTCTTAGACGCCAGACGCCGCTGCTGATTCTCTTCTCCGCCCTCCGCCCCAATCCCACTGATGAGAAACACATTTTAAGTCTGGTGAGAGGGAGATATCTAGCGGAGTATTTGACTTGCTGGTTAAATCTGTGAGTAACAGTTCGACATATACTTTCCATGCGCTGTATCACCATTACAATTCTAATTTAAGATTGTTTATAGATTTTGTGTTTTGTATATTTCCAGGGCTTAGCTCATATCACCAAGCCTGCCAATCATCCTCTATACACCCCATCGGCTGTGCTTTCATTGGGAATATTCATTGCCAATGCATATGCAAGTATTACCATATGGAAATTTACATTCACTATTGAGGCATGACACTGCAAAAGTCCAATTAAAGTCACACAATACACCCAATGTTTATCCAGGGCACTCCGCCTGCAAGTGAGCAGTGGAAGATTGCTAGCTTATCGCTATATTTCCATGGTGTGGAAACTTGGCCAATCATCTGGACCAGCCAGTGATTATTCAAACTTCTCCCAGCTGAATTATATAGGTAGCCTAGCTGTACACTATTAACTTAATGCCGTTATTTTATATCTCATTAAAAAAAAACAATTGAAAATACTATTCTTGAGTAGGTGAAGCCATATGATTCTAGCAGAGAACCCACATTCTAGCAGAGAACCCACATTCTAGCAGAGAACCCTCATTCTTAGCAGAGA
>JABWIB010001637.1:27702-41182 GCA_016617825.1 Platyplectrum ornatum | reverse complement strand
AGTCATGTTCAAAGCAGACAACGGACAGAAAGCAGTGTGTGTATTTTACTCCAGCATTGTTATATTTTATGTATTCTAAGGGAATTGTCTTGTTATCTGTGGTGGGAATATTGAACTTACAATTGTCTTTGCTTCCTCCTTTATGTTGTACTTGACTGATATCCTATCTCACACAACAATATGTGCAGCGCTGAAAGGATGTGACACTAAATTAGACCAGAGAACCCCCCAGAATGAAAGTGTCTATTAAAAGCTCCCGGTCAGAGACAGATAAATGTGTATTCTTGTGGCTCTCTCTCGTATTAGAAATTAGCGTAGCTTAGCAAAGAGTTATATATAGATATATTTATATTTAAGTGTATATATGAATTAAATGGCTGTAACCAGGACCAAATACGACCCCTGACTACCGCCCAGCAGTTCAAGTGCTGAAAGTTGGACAAATAAGCCCCGCGTCTGGCACAGACCTAACCTGGACCTAGTCCACCTCCTTAGGAATTCCAATCCCAGTATAGTTATATTGGGTTAAGCTCCCCTTCCCAGCATCAAGACTCCTCCTGCTCCTATCTGTGTACCACCATGTGTACTCAGGATGTCTGTGGTAGGAAAACTCCACCATTTAAGAGTATGCAGCAGCCATACTAAGGAGGGCCAGCCTCTATGGCCTATATTCACTAAACTGTGGGAATGGAAAGGTGAAGATGTTGCCCATAGCAACCCGTTAGAGCAGAAATAAATCAGTGAATGTCAGGAGAAGGCAAATCCCAGAGACCAGAAATCACGCTCTGATTTTACTAAGAAAACCTGTAAATGCAAATTTCATTACCAGTCATTTCCCCTGCTCGTCATTTTACTATGAGATATTATTTGGATACAGAATTAGCTGCATTTTCCTTTTACATTTGCAAAACATCCCCCGACATTAACATAATATGAAACACTTCATCATGTAAGTAACATGTAGTCTCCATAGCATAGCAGAAGCCACAGTACCCGTCATTTGTATGGTGTATTGAGGCTTAACGTAGCAGTCCCATGAAAAATCAGTTATGTCTTGTCTTCTGCTAATGATTGATGTTACTGTACTGCCATGGCAACAACAGTCACATGGCACACGATATACAATATTGGAACACATCTACCATTATAAGACATGTTAGTTGCTGAATCAATTTTCAGGTCAACTAACGTGATTTAAAGACTGGGATAAGCTGCAAATATATATATATATATATATATATATATATATATATATATATATATTTTATAAAATGTATATATTAAAAAGAAATAGGTGACAGGATGAATAGCTCCCCAAAATATCCCATCCTGTATGTTCGTATGACTAGTTATGAGTAAGCTGCTGCCAGGTTGTACGGCATAGACAGATATCTGTACAGTGTGTAGGGAGTCGCAATGTTTCAGCAGATGGTCAGGACAGATGATGAAGACAGATTGGTGTAGTGTGTACATGTGACATGCTCTGGACAATGGTTTGTGAAATAAAAGGATCCACAGACATAAATACAGACTGATATATTGACTGTTATCCGCCTGACCCGGGATGGGCGGAGCCATGTGGATGAGGGCGGGGCTGGGTGGTCCCGTCCTCGTGACAGAAGCTTTCAGAGGTTGGCAGCATAAACAGCGCTCCATAAATGAGTAAGCTGCTAAGCATTCATACATCGCTCTCTGAGAGCTGGCTTACAGTGCAGGGATGGCCCCCATCTCTGACCCCCTATAGTTATGCCCTTTTACCTGTGGCCATAAAGGCTGATGGATGAGCAATGTCCAATACTCAATACTAAAAATGCAGTATACAAAATTTTTATGATGATTCCTCTTTCCTTTTAATCATTTCTGACTCAACAGCACAACACAAGCAAGAAAAAACCATCCCAAATCTGCTCCCGGGATACAGTTAATCTTTATGTAAATAGTGTACTTGGGAGTGACCTAGGAGTGGAGTCAGTAGTGGGAAAACCATGTTACTGCCGATCCCTCAGGATTCCACCACTTCAGACTATCTGAGAAAGTCGGTAATAGGTCTATAATAGAGGAAAGAATAATAATCATTCATCAGCATCAGGAGTCTTTAATGTATTGCATGAAAGGAGACGAATTGCACTTCCTCAGATCACATTTCTACAATAAAAATAAGATACTATTGTATAACTCTCCGTGTAAGGAGGATTTATTTGTGAATGTGCCTTTGTACGAAATAGACACAGCCAACGGCTAAATGTTTACTGTATCTATTTCAAAATAGTGAATAAATTGAAAATCAATATTATGAATGGAGAAGTATGTCATATGGCATGCTACATCCTCTTGCCGACAGCTGCCAGCTGCAGAGAAATGGGGGGGGGGTTAGGGTATTAGATGGGGAGGGTAGGATTAGGAAAAGGGATGGGATTCACAAAACCTTTACATTATCAGGGAGCCCCCTTTCATGTTCTGTCCGCCCCGGTCAAAAATCGATGAACCACATCAATATAAGGGACATAGCAAAATAGATTAAAGAGCAGGATGTGACCCTATCACACTGATACAGGATATCACAGGCTGAGAGCTATATATGTGAAGTATCAAGATCTCCAGCAGCACAGTGTAATGATGCCACACTCCTGTCACACTGATACAGGATCATATCACAGACTAAGCTATAAAGTGGAAGAAGCAGCTTCTCCAGCAGAGCAAAGTAGTTATTTCACACTCCTATCACACTGATATGGGATATCACAGTCTGAGAGCTATATCTGTGCAGTATCAAGATCTCCAGCAGCACAATGATGCCACACTGTCACACTGATACAGAATCATATCACAGACTAAGTTATATAGTGGAAGGAGCAGGATCTCCAGCAGATTAAAGTAGTTATTAAACACTCAAACTCCTGATACAGAATATCACAGACTGAGTATTATATAGTAAAACGAGCAGGGTCTCCAGTAGCACAGATTGATGATGACACACTACTGTCACATTAATACAGGATAACAGACTGAGAGTAATACCACGTTCACACTGCCGACCCGGCAATTAACTGCTGGGCTGACACATTCAACCCCCGTACACACTGATGCAGGGACTCCGGTGTAAGTATACTTTTTTTTTTTTAAATCCCCATGATATTCCTTTGAAAGACCTGGGTTGGACCCAGGTTGACGATTCACACTGCAGGCGACCCGGGTATAATCCCTTTTTTTCAACTTTTTTTTCATGGCAACTATGGTTTTAAGCATTGTCCTGTTAGATCCTTTAGTAGGATAAAGAAAAAAAAACACTAAACATTTAGTCCACAATAACACAATATGTTGCATTTGTCAACACTAACCACAGATCACAGCTGTCCTTGTGTCCCAGGATATTTATATGAGGCTGTGCTATAATGTACACAGTATTCAGCAGGAGGACCTCACACAAAGGTCAGGCTATGTTGTCACTAGCTTATAGATGTTTTTGTGGTATTCACAGAGGTATGATGAACACAGCTTATCCAAGTCAGTCCACGGCCGCCATCTTCACTGCCAGACTGACCAGTACACTAGATTTACTAAACTTGGGGGGGATGAAACATATGTTGCCCATAGCAACATATTAGATTCTAGTTCATAGTTGCCTACTCTCCCTGAATGTCAAGGAGACTTTCCCTGACTCCCTGAAGTGTCGGACAATACCCCTGATGTTCATTCAGTTCCAAAAGTCATTGCTTATAGAATCATACCTTCCAACATCAGTACACTTGGGGTCATGTACACGCCCCTTTGGTGTAACACCTTTATAGTTCTCTCATAATCTCCCTGATATCCATTTACTCATGAACTCATTGGCATGACTTTTGGTTTCAAGGCCCTACCCGCCCCTAAATCACATCACTAGCTCCGCACCGGCCTAGATGGCAACTGCATGCTTTTACTGTGTGTCCATAATAATGATCAGGGGTAAAGGCAGTGATTTACATTGATTCCCTGCTCTGATCCCAGGTCTCAGGAAATTTTCAGACTCTCCCAGGGGACGAAACACTGAAATCCATGAGTCTCCTAGATATTCCAGGAGAGTCGTCAACCCTGTCTCAACCCTAGCAGAGGAAATCATCAACCCTAGCAGAGGTCCCTTTACATTCCCCCTCTGCAGCATACGGCATTGCTTCTGTTCTGTTATACAAAAACCAAAATGGTGTTGAAAAAAACCAAAATGGCTGACAAAGATTTCTGTGACGCTCTTACAAAACCAAGTGGAATACATGGGAATATAAACATTGGTAGGGAGAGGGGTGGATGAAGCAAGTCAGATTTTAAATAAAGGACAAGTTTGGAAGACCAGATGGCAGTACAAGTGTATTAGCCTAGGGCAGTCTCCTACATCTATTAATAATCTTAATTTTAAATAATCCTTCCCCTTCCCCTCCCTGCTATTAATGCTTTTCATTTCTTCAGAGATATATTTTGCTTTGTAACCAGAGTTTTACGTAACCATTATAAACAGGAATGAAGATTGATGAAACATTTTGGTTGCACTGGAAAATGGAAAATGTTGTCACATAAAGGGGTGCAATGATTTCTACATACAAGTCAATTAAAGGTTAATGTGTATGTTAAACTACAGAACAGCTGTTTCATTTACAAGAGATCTCATGGTTCACTAAAAGCCACATATATACAACATTAAAGTAATTCAAGTAATAATGTCTAAGAGCAGAGAATTTTCCAGATAACACTGCTCCTATATGCCGCCACTTAACTGCATGCATTCTGCTAACTGGAAGGCAACTGGCTCAATGCTTCCATACTGATATGTTATCCTGAATAATCAAGATCTGCACGGCACACTGATTTTCCAGGAAAACGTGGGTCAGAAGTCTATTGAAACATAATGCACAGAGTAACGTCATTAGTGTAAAATGCTGTCCACATGCATCCAGGGTTCTGCATCCGGAGCTCCTATTGCAGCTGTGGTTCAGTTCCCGGATCTGTCATTCTGGTCCTATGACAGCTGATGCCTACCTCAAAATTTCCACAATATCCTTGCTCAAACTGATGACATTGCATAAGCTAGAATTGCAAGGTCCACTTGTATGATCACCCTGCTCATCCCTTCATCCCTTAACTCTTATATTCACAAAATGCTACCTGTCCGGTGGGAAAGCAATTCATTATGGAACATTCCCCCAAAACAGAAAAAGGCCACCATACAAGCCATAAAATCCACCTGCTGGATCTATTCATTACAGTGCTGCCAGATGGCTGAAAGTAATAAATGGGTTGGCACCATTCACCTCATTCTGGCTGGAAGCTCCTGCTGTGAGTAATGAATGGAGCTGACGTTAATCATTACTCACAGCGGGAACATTTAGGTGCGGTGTAATGGATAGATCATCTAAATAGTAAGTAAACATGTTATACATGGCACTTTACACTGCATGGTGCGAAAAATGTATTGTAAAGGTCTGCACACACCTGCATTCACTTATTCTACATCCGATTCCTCGTGTGATACCCCAGAATAGACCTTATTGCTATGAATAAGGCCCATTTCCCTTGAACAGCTCTGATTGATGGACAGGGGTGAATCTTTTAGAGGGGAGTCAGATTGACAGTTTAGAAACGTGACAGGTGGCACCAACAGAGAGCTGAGGAGAGAGCTGAAGAGAGAGCTGGTGAGAGAGCTAAGGAGAGAGCTGAGAAAAGAGCTTAGGAGAGAGCGGGGATGTTGGCTGGTTAACATCTTGAAAGGAAGAAATGAAGTCCGCTGGAGAGTAGTTGGTCCAGAGAGAGAAGAAGGTGGAAATGCCAGTAGAGGAGATGGGTGAGTTCCCAGCGGTACTTGCTCGTGGAGGAGCCAATGATCAGTTCCAGGATGGAACCTACCAGTGTGATAGAAGAAAAAACCCTTTAAGAGGGAAGGGAGTTGCAGGATGCACCAGCAACTGCAGAAACATCCAGAAGAGTAATAGTTCAGGTCAGACCTTACAGGTGGTCTCGCACCTGCTTGTTCTTCAGCCAGTTAGTCTGCACATAACATCATCACCTCTTTTTCACCCCAGCAACAGTAATTAAAGTCAGAGCCAAACAATCCCCTCATATGTATTCTTACCCAACACTTAACCCCTGTGATCCTGGGGTATCACATACCTCTGCACTAAAAAAATGCGTATCCGCATCCCAAACCCAATGTAGAAGGGACCGATGATCAGATAAACATCTCCCTGTGACATCATTCTGCCGACTACACCAAAAGAGGACCTATGTGACACCCCACTACCCTAGACTGAAGGTGTGATGCACATAGGGTTAGAATAAAAATGACCTGTCAGGTAACCCCAACCTGTCATTGACCAAAATCAATGATGGAGGGGGGGGGGGGGGGGAGGAGACCCAAATGAGCAGCTACCCAATATTTCCTCATTAGACCTATCAAGACTTCCACTGGGGCTCCCAGAGGAAGATCCCTGGCCCTGAATTGAACACTCCGAATATTGTGCATGATACTTCACAGTCAAAACAGTAAACTGGGCATAACATTCACGATTCTCCAAACATTCAAGGGCTCAATAAAACAACATAAAAAAGTATCTCTCTCTCTGCAACTCAAGAAAGCATAGGCTGGGATTGACAAAATAGACAATACTCATCACAAATTTGGTAATTGGCTTTGGTATGAAGGGGGTTCGGATCCGAGGGTCCATAAATGCTGGCTCTGGAGACAACACCAGGGCGATGTCTCGGCCACAGGATAGGGTATTCTGGTTGTCGATTCTCTACAGCTCGTTCCACGCATTCTCCTGTCGATCGCGTATGTCCCTAACCGCATTGGGTGAATTTGCTAAGTCTGGATACACCCCACTGGTGTCAAAGTCACTCTCAACGGTCAATAGGACAGTGTTGGCATTTGCGGATCGTCCCAGACCTCCTCGATGGTGCTCACAAACACTTGGGGCGGACTTCAACCCACTCCTTTACCCACTCCTTTACAATTCTTGGTGAAACAATGCACCATCACCGGCTTCCAAGTGATCAGCTCAACACAGTCCTCCACACATGTTGTCACTAGCTCTGACCGCTGGGCCAACTACTGCAGTCACTCCAAAACAAGCCATGTGCATAGTTACGGGTATACAGGTTACAAAGTAAGCATGTATACATGGAGCACAGGGTGACAGAAAGAAAACTGGGGTGCAGCAGTCAGTAACATACAATAAACTTACGGGCTAGGAATTAGAGAGAGGGGGCGGTGTAGGCCAAGCATGACCTCATCTCAGGGGACCGCTGGGGCTCTGCGGGGGACCGCTGGGACAGGAATATAGAGTAGGTCATGTACTGGGTCTTTTGGTATAGCAAAGAGGGTGAGGGCATGTATTAATTGGAGGACGGTGTCCCAGAACAGGGAGATAAGTGGACAGGACCACCACACATGGAGAAATGTGCCTATTGCATTGTTACATCTCCAGCAATGTGGGGAGGACTATGGGAATATCCGATGGAGTCTGGCAAGGACCAAGTACCATCTTGTATATACATTGTAATTGGTCTCCCGTATGGCCGCGCTGATGGAAGACTTCGCAATGTTTTCCCGAATGGCCATCCAGTTGTCTTCGTCCCGCTCTCGTCCCAGGTCACCTTCCCAGGCCGTTTCACATTTTAATCCTGTCACTGAAGCAGAGGTTAGAACAGAGTGGTAAATGTTAGAGATAGCCCCCCCGACCCCCCACGGATCCAAGGCAGAGGGGTTCAAAGGGAGTACTGGAGTGGATGGTAGGAGAGCGTATTTGGGACTGGACGTACTGCAGCCACTTTTATTTGTGCTTGACCGCACAGCCTCTCCCCTTCTACCTGTTCATTCAGTCTCTTGTGGCTTTTGATAAACATTTTCAGGCCACTCCACCACTTTCTTCGGCTCCCCGTCTGGTCGCCAATCTGCTGGGCCATTCCCCGACGGACACTGGACTATACAGCCTCACCACTGCCCATGGAGAAATATACGGGGTCCCATCACTTTCTTCCTCCATCTTGAGGCTTCGTTCCTCCAGGTCTGCCCAATCACGCAGGGAAGCCACCTCGTCTTCCAACAGGATCAACGCTGATTACATGCTCTAAACCGCCACTTGCGTACTATCATCATCTAGATCTTAACATTCTCTCTCTTTTCTCGCACTTCACAGCTTTTATACCTCTCATGACAGTCCATCAGTTAAGAGACACTAGGCCCATGGTACACATGTGAATCGAAGACACTCAGGCCCCTGGTCTCACACCTGCTCGTTCTTCAGCCAATTAGTCTGCACATAACATTATAGCTGGCCACACACTATAAGATAAATTGTTCCAATCAAAAGATTTTTTCATGAGCGGGCAAAACCATGTTGAATTGCAGGGGAGGCAAATTGAATTAATTTCAATCAGTATTAGAGTTGAGAGGTGATGTTTTCAGCCCAAGTCTAATAACAGAGTAACAGTAACACTGGTCAGTATCTGTGTGCAAAATGCAAAAATAAAGTATTCTCCCTGCATGCAAACACTGACATTCATTTTACCTCCCCCTGCAATTGAACATGGTTTTACCCACTCTTGAAAAAATCTTTTGATTGGAACAATTTATCTAATAGTGTGTGGCCAGCTTATCACTTCTCTTTCACCCCAGCAACAGAGCCAAATCTAATCTTACCTAAAGCTGGCCATACATGATGCGATAAAGCGTTACGATTGAAAATTAGCATGAAAGTGAACAATCGAAAAGGAAGCGGCAACGGTCGGCGGAATACATCGCTAATTCTTCTTTCGTCGTTACATACATCGTTCGAAAATGTAAAACACTACCATACATGATGCGATTCTTTCTCACTTCAAGCTACTTAAATTCTGCAGGCCGAAAGATCAGAAAGACTGTGGAACGATGATTTTAAGCGATTTTGGCACCATGCCAGGAAAAATCATTCCCGTACACTGCAACGATATGTCGTTCTATTTTGAAATATCGGTGATTTCGAACGATATATCGTATCATGTATGGCCAGCTTAACACTTAACCTCTGTGATCCTGGGCTATCACATATGCAACTAATGTAAGTAAAACACTTAGGGCTGGATTCACCTTTTCACTCTCATGACTTACACTCATGAGTTACACTCTCATGGGCAAAACCATGTTGAATTGCAGGGGGGTAAAATGAATGTCAGTGTGTGCATGCAGGGAGAATACTTTATTGTTGCATGTTGCACACAGATACTGACCAGCGTTACTGTTACACTGTTATTAGACTAGGACTAGGAAACATCAGCTGTCACTTGTTATGCTGATTGCAACTAATTAAATTTACCTCCCCTGCAATTCAACATGGTTTTGCCCATGAGAGTGTAATAGTCATGAGAGTGAAAAGCTGAATCTGGCCCTTAGTGATAATCTTTCAGATCCACTGGAGTGGGAAAATCTTTCAGTAGAGTGGTTAAAATGGAAATGTATAAATTATGTATTGAAACTGAAATATTAGAAGTAAATGGATATTTATAATGCTTTATTTGAATCAGTGGGAGAAGTGACGGTATTGTATACCACTGTATACATCCTCTGGTTCAGTATATTTATGGCCCGGTCCCATGCTGCTTTTATGGTACTAAACATTTGTGTCTTTTTATACGCGCCTCTATGACCCATGAGATAAAAAACGGGAATTTTCGACCTTACGCAAAATGTGTAATAGGGCACGAAGAAGATTGAATCTAATGCTGGCCATGTATCTATGCAATGGGGGCGAGATGCATCGATCCCATATATCACATGTGCTAAGCGCAGGTAATCGGTAGCATTGTCTGTGAATCTTGTCTGCTGCAGTCCAGATTCTACAATGCGATATGCGACCAGCGGATACATGTATGGCCACTTAATTGGTCACTTGATTTGACAGATGGTGACTTCTGAGGATTAAAAAAACAAACAAACAAACAAACAAAAAAACATAGCTTCTATGAAAGAAATGATGGTTCTCAAAGTATATGTAACAGAAGTTTGAATTATCAGACCTTTCACTGGTATATCTACATCTACATGCTCCGGTGACATGTGATGATTGGTAATGGCCTGTGCTGATGCATTTCTAAATATTTACTTAACATCTCGAAAGGAATTTCTGTCTTACAAAAATAAAGAGGAAAGTAATAAAAAGAAATGCTCAATATATGAACATACTGGTACGGAACTGTAGTTATATAGTAAATCACAATGTGTGTTTTATTTTGCCTTCTGACAAATCAAAATGAAATATGGCTAATAAATACTGGCACTGATACTATGGTACTACTACTGGTACTATGCTGGAGCTACACCAGAGCTGAGCTTCCATCTCAAACCCATGCATGAGCAGAATGGGAGCGAGTGCATCATAGTACCTGCATGATGGTTGTATTTGAAGCATTTAAAAATGCTTATTTTTTTCTTTTGCAATGTATGGCAGCGATACACCACTACTATTCTGGCTTTACAAATTAACCAAACAAAACCAAACCAATATTTTTGTTTTAAAAAAAATATAACGTCATTATTTAACAGACAGAATTTATTATTAATGAAATAAAACACAGGTGACATTATTGAAACTTATAAAAATGGTAATTCTACCATAGAAAATGGCCTGCTCCTATGACTTACACCATCCCCTATGGTAGAAGTGTATCACACAAACACAGGTACCTTACACTGCAACTGCGAATATATGAATGAGGATAACTCATTGGTAACATAGTATTTGATGGCAGATATGAACCACTTGGCCCATCTAGTCTGCTTATTCAATCCACCACCACCCGTCCTGTGCAGCAACCTTTCTCTGCACCCCCCAGTTCCCTGTACCTCACACTGGATCTCTCATCTGTTCCACCCCCCAGGAGTGACACCCAAATTTATGAGCAGAAACTAGGAACAATTTTTATCAGCTGCCAATTAATCTACGAGCATGTTCTTTCTTTGGCATCTGGACTGAAACTCCAGTCCTGATCGTTAAGAAGAATGGGTGGGGCTTCATGATAACAAGCCCTGCCCATGCATAACCAATGCCTGCTTTTTGCTGGGGCTTCAGGAAAAGAGAAACCAAAGATCAGCAAGCCTGGTCTCAGTCCTTCTCATATTTGGTTCATGTAACAATTACAGAAAGTGACGGGATAGCTTAGAGTTTCAGTAATGTGTCAGTTCATTTTGTATTTCTTCCATTCAGAATTATCGGTAGGGGCTGGGGATGGAGCTGACATTTCCCTAGACTCTTTGCATTTCCAGTAATGAGCATATCCCAGTTTACATTAACAGGATGAACTCTTCATCTTACATGTGTAATGTTGATATACTTTCCCTCTCTCTATATACGTTAATGGTACGTGGTACATATGTGGTTTGGAAATTCTCACAGACAGTGAATGTCCACGGGGAGAACTACCCTGTGTAATGAACATCCTCTTCCACTCGAGTGCACACTGAGACGTGTCTGGACGTCGGCAACCAAATCAGCAGCTGGATTTCCACTCTGACAGTGAATTATTTGACAGCAGTTTTATGGATTTTCTCATTGATACTTCCTGTACAGCGAGCAATGAATATCAGCTGTCCGTGTGCCTAAATAACTAGAGAGTTCTTCACATGCCTAAAGATTGTGGGAGATTTAAGAAATACAGTAAATAATTACTTGTTGCATATTCCCTTTACATGGGAAAGCCATATTTATCCTGGCGTATGGAGCTAAGGACCAGATTCAGAAAGTAAGAGTGTAAAGTTATACCTGGGTAAATCCATGTTAAAATTCATGGTGGGTCAAGTTAATGTTATTCTGTGCATGCAGGGAGAATACTTTGCTTTTCCTTTTTGCACGCAGATACTGCTGACCAATGTTACTGCCACACTAATAACAGTAACACACAGTATCTTTGTGTAATAAGCAAAAGCAAAGTATTCTCCCTGCATGCACACACTAACATTCATTTTATCTCCCCTGAATTTCATCATGGTATTATGACCCAGGTAACTTTATGCACTTACTTTCAGGTCTGGATCTGGTCCTATATACATATCTCAATACAAGGAAGAATTTGCTCTGAAAAGTTTCTCTTTGTGGGTATAAAGTAAGTGGTGCTGCAGATTTTCATCTGCCTATCATGCTCTGTTCTTATGTTACAAATAATAAAAGCTATGTGTCGTGCTAACCATAATATTAAATAAAGATGTTGTTTGTGCTTGATTCCATCCAGATTGAATTTTTATTTGTTATTTCTCATAATATTTCCTCTGGTTATTTTTAGGTTCATTGCAATACCAGATCCCCGCTGTATACTTATTACTGCACAGGTGTGGAGGATACTGTCCTCACATATGCAGTAGTTATGCTTGGCCAACACTAACTTAAGTATTAGTTGGGGACATTGCAGAAGTCTGATAGTATGTAAGGCAGCCATAGACAACTCTTACTGTACTGTTTACATTTTTTTGTTGTAATATAGACAGTCTCTTGTGTGCCCTGAAGACTCTGCGCTCCTTCTCTTCTGGTGCTTGTTTTGTGTTTATATATTTGGCTTCATCCCTCTCACTTCTACTTCCTCTAACACATCCACTTTGTTCTTGTCCTGGATAAGCCATCCATGACTACCTCTAAAAGAGCATGGAGTATGTGGTCATCACAAATTTCCTCTACGTTGGTGGGACTGTACCCGGTAGGCTGATTTCTGAAGAGGAGTCCACAAGACATCTCAACCGATACTATCCCAACATCCAGGTTGGACGTTGTTATAACTCAGTGGATTCACGCCCCGTCTGTTTCCTCTATGCCACCGCCATGTATGTTAGGGGCCTGAGTTTCTGTTTTGTTTTGTGATTGTTCCTGTTGGCTCTGTATGTCCATCAATAAACAGAATTTAAAACAAATTTCCTCTGCAGTCATCTTCATCATGGTGAGGAGACATTGCTTCCTAAAACTTGACTGGTCTCTGGTTCAGTATTTCTCCAGCCTTTACTCAAAAAATCTAACTAAATATATATCTGCACTATATCCTGCCTTTAAATAACATTGTGATGGGTAAGGACATTAGTCCATACCTTCTCCTCAGATGTGTCTCCAACCTAAAACGTTGTTAAAAAGATAAAATTGAGGCTTCTGTCCACTGTTGAGGTTGAAGGCCATCAGGAATACATCAGCAAGTTGATTTATGACTCCTATGGACCAAGAGCTCCTTGGAACTCAGAGCCAACTCTTGAATTAAGCCAACTAATGTTATGGACACCACCATTAAGTGAGCGTGGGGAAATAACACTTAAGCTAGGAACACATGGTAAGATAAATTGTTCCAATTGAGAGATTTTTTCAAGAGTGGGTAACACCATGATGAATTGCGGGGGGGGGGGGTAAAAAAAGGAATGAGGGCCCCATAGGGCTGAGTGAATATAAACAGCAGGCAGGTGGTTCACAAGCGCACCAGGCACCCAAGGAGTTAATGGTTGCTGGTTATGAGG
>JABWIB010001637.1:0-21056 GCA_016617825.1 Platyplectrum ornatum | reverse complement strand
CATCAGCTTATCCCACACTGTACCTGATGTCATCAGCTTATCCCACACTGTACAGTACTCTCTCCGCCCCTCGGGCGAAATGAAATGCAACCATAAGTTAACCACACCCCCATATGGTAACTCGATTGTATGGAAGTCACATGATCACAGTTACCTGAGTAAGTGCAAGTTCTGGGCAAAACAATAAATTGATTTACTGTGAAAAGGTACATGCTTATGTTAAATAACACACCCCTAATTTGGGACTTTTTACGCTACTGCATCGTTTTATAAGAACTGTACATTTCACAATTACTACGGAAAAGAAAGAAAAAAAAAACATTTTACTTTTTCATTTTTGAGATTTCCCAAAAATCTGTCTTCCTGAATTTCAGGTGACTGTCCCGCTGTCCTGCCCACCTATCAGTTTGTCCTAATAAGGGGACAAACTGTCAGGCAATAATGTATTTTTTTTTTTGCATAATTTAATAAAAAATTTAATTTGCCACAATTGCAGTGGTAAAAAGGACCAGGGCTTGGGCAGAGTCCAGGCAGAACCGGGGCCGGGACTTATCTATCCTGTTTTCGGTAATAAAATGTTTGGAGGTAGGCAACAGGCTTTGGATACGTGCCTCTTTACTGTACCAACCGACTATACAACAGACCACACACATATATATACACATTCATGGTACCTTTGTTTTAATATATACAGCCATATAGTGTTTTGTGCAGGAGTATAACTATGGGGAGTGCAAGGGGTGTGGCTGCTATGAAGAAGGGAGGAGCCTCCTTCATAGTCTGAGTCTGTTTCATTACTATCCTGATTTTATTTATTCCTAATCTAATCACTTGCATACAATTTGCAAATCTCCAATTCATAAGGATATAAGCACCAATAGTTAAAACGTTCTCTATCTAACTACAACTAAAAAGAACCTGACTAAACTAAATTCCGTGTAAATTATATGGCCCAAAACCTGATTAACACAAGAATTATCATGGTCCCCCTTTAAATTACATTAGGTTTATTTCCAATAATCTTTACCAAGTAGTTCATTTAGAGAAAGCACTTGGGGCTAGATTTACTAAATGGTGGAAAAGTGGAGATCTAGGCCAATGGACTACATTGGTGGAATTTTGAACTACAGCTCCCAGCATGCTCCAACGGCATAGATATAGCAAATGCTGAACAAAGCATGTTGGTATTTGTAGTTTCACAATACAGGGAGTACCATAGTTTGTCTATGTCTGTTGTATAATGTATTAGTAAAATGATAGGATGTAGAATCTGATTGGTTGCTATGGTCAATGACAGCGCTTTTCTGTTATACAAGATTTAGTAAATGTACTCCAATATGCCATCTATTTCAAAGCAATTCTTTAATTACCATTATATCTTCACCAATCCAAATGTAAAACTGGCCATAGACTATGCAATAAATCGTTCAAATTGAACGATTTTTCAAAATTGGCCAATAAATCGCTCGTGTATGGAAACCATTTTTGAAATGCTTGTCCAATATTGCTCAAAACAAGTTTTCAATTGATTTTTTGATCTTTTGGTCTGCACAATCTGAAATCATTTGATTGGTGAAAAATCGTTCAGTGTGTGGGCACTTCCAATAATCCTGACCTATTAATGTAATTATAAACCACTTTAGAAGCCTTTTATGTACAATTATTGTACTCTGTATTTCTATCTCCAATGAACGATTTTTCCATCCAATCTTCAGATTGGACAATTTTTTTTCATGGTGTATGGTCAGCCTAAGAGTTCCTTGATTTGAAATTTCTTGATTATTAACACCAATAAAGGGATGTCAAACACATTCACCTAGGATGGGATATATTCTTTTGTGATGTGATTAAAAATATCTATCAACCTTACCTGGGACCAGATCCATAGTTACACCTGGGTAACATCATGATGTCAGGGGAGGTAAAATGAATGTTTCCAATAGATGACATTGGCAGCCAGAAGGAATGCTGATTTATGGAGGACCTCTCCTCCCTGCAGTTCATCATGGATTTACCCAGGTGTAACTTTCCTTTCTTATTTTCAACTCTGATCTGGTTCCTGCGCAATCAGTTTCTGAATATTAATTATAGATTAACAAACAAATGAATGAATAAATTGCCAAACCTTATTTCGAAACGTCTAGCAACTCCATTCCAAAATGTAGCAGGATTGCATATAAATGTATTAGACTGTTACCCGTTATTACAGCTTTAAAATGCCCTTTTCTTATTACACGTTGTGTTTAGATATATACATCTGTAAATGTCCAATGGCTTATTAATGTCATTTAGTGGCCATTGCCTCTGGCTTGTCTCCCCATGCAGTTTTGTCCCCGTCAGTGAGAGGTTCCTTCTGGGAAATCCCATAGGTAGTGTTTAACTTTGCTGAATCCAGCTTGTGATTGGTGGAAAGGCGACTGGTAAGTGAAGGAGAGCTGGAGTTATTCCTAGCGAAGGATGATCTATAACAGCACAGAACGGAGCGCATGACCCTGAGGACCGAAGGCCGTAGTATGGTAAAGATCCACGGGTCAATGATGGAGTTCACAGACAGAAATCTCAGAGCCAAAAGGTCCATTTTGTCATTTCCATCTCCTTCACCTTTAACTCGGTTTAGATACGCCTGTACCTGAAAAACAAAGCAAAATATATGACAGGATTCTTCTCCAGTCAAGGATCCTATGGGTCTAAATCACACAAACATAGAACCATGGAAAGTGCCCCGTCCTCTACTTGGCTACATTCCCTCATATATTTCACAGCTGCATATCTTTCCCTGTGCCTTCTCTGCTCCAAGCTATACATGTTTAGTTCCTCTGGTGTGTCTTTGTATGGTGTGTGACACAGGCAGCATGTCAGCGTCTCTAATGTATTTATATCTTCTGGAGATATGGCCAGAACTGGACACAGTATTCCAGGTGAGGCCGCACCAATGACCTATACAGTGACTACTACTTCTCTCTCTGCTACTAATTCCTCTCCCTATACATCTAGCATCTGACATGTCTTATTCATTGCTGGGTTACATTGCTTGGCTGCCTTTATAATCACATGACATGGTGACCTCTAATTTCCTTTCCTCCAGTTATTTTTAATATAATTCCATTTGTGTTATATTATACACCATTGCCAATCCTGATAGCTGCACATACACAAGAAAGTCTTCCAACCAGCCAGGTTGTCAGAGCTTCATTGGAGTAATGAAATGTGTTGCATGTGTTGCAAAGGACACAGTATGGAGGAGAGACAGGAAGGCAGGTTTGGGTAAAATTACATCTGCATTAAAAGCAATGGATTGGACTCGTGCGCCCCTGCAGCCTATATATATCACATATATATATATATATATATATATATATATATATATGTATATTGGAGACTTGTAAGAGATTCTGTGATATATATTATGAGGCAGATCATTATGGGACATTCTGCAGAACTTAACTGCTGACTGCTAGCTAATGGAATTAATGACTATAACTATTCAGAAAAAGGTTCATACTGCACAAGTAATTCCTAATTCGAGGGTGTTGTAGTTATTTCAGTGTGGAAAAAAAAAACAAGGGTTAAAACTCCCCTGGAATTTCCGGGAGACTCACAAATTAAGGGCATTGCTCCAGAGAGAGCATGCAAATCTTCCAGACTTGGGGCAGTGATATAATGAAAAGCCCTTACTCGAGCCACAAGTCTTGCTCATCCTTCATTACCCTATGAATAGAAGATTTTAGAAACATAGAAACATAGAAAGTTACGGCAGATAAGAGCCACATGGTCCATCCAGTGTGGATGGGGGACCGGAGCCATAACTCAGAGAGCATACAGATGAAAAGCTTTTGTGCGGAAGCTTTTATCTGTGTTTCCCATGTCAGAACTCGTGTAGACATCTATGTGAGTCCTGGTAACTGGACAGACAATGTCACATGGTGGACGGGCCCTGGACTTACCAACTTTGGCAGTCCTAGACCCTGCTATTATTGAGGGTGACCCTGGAAGACAGTATATATAACGAAAGACATCCCATATGAAAACATCTCTGCTCTCCTCCCATGGTCTGTCCAATAATTGTAATTTAGCAAATGAAAAAAATATTTTTGATATATTTATTTTAAATAGTGATACTTCCACTTTTATTATTGTTTCCCTCTCACCTCTCACCTTACAGTATTTGTCTTCTGCCCTTAAACTTGCAAATAATACATTTTACTTCACTGATTACAAGTTTACTTATCGTGCAGCTATTCCTGGAAGCTTCTTAGATAATGAGTTTACACCCTGGTCTCACTTTATCCTAAATAAATAAAGAAAAAAATCCATTCTACAGTACATTTCTGCAAACACACAGGAACAGCTGAGGGCCGTAAAAGCATCAGACGGCTGGAAAATCGCAATAAAATTACAGGATACATTTATCTCGCCATTAGTTAATGTTTATCATCATCCAGGCGGCTCATAAGGATGAATAATTTATCACTGGATTGACAAATAAATGATCTGCGCTCATTGAGATATGTATAACGAGCTCAGCCATTTACAGCTTTGCTTTGACCTGCAGGGTTGTGGAGTCATTGGATTCCTGCTGAAACCGTATCGGAATCTCCAGGAAATGTGCGTAAGGGCCAAATATGTAACCTGAGCATTGTCACCTGGTTCCTGTTAATCAAAGTTTTGTATAATAATATACATGCAATCAAGGGCACCGGCATAGCTCCCACAAGGGGGTAGGACAATTCATAATGCCCGCTATCCAACTCATGGTCAGAATGGAGGCCATTCCAGTTATACTGCCTGACCACTGCTTTTAAAGTTCCCCTCTCTAGTCACTTGGAGGGTAGGCACTAAGGATGCATTCACTGTACTATTTATCCCTCTCCCTCCCACACTATGTAAGTGATGCCTATATCCTGTCCTTCCTTTGAAGCATAGTTGGAAGCTATAGATTTAGATTCATACGGGCAATGTGGTACATGCGCAGTCACAACATCCAGGTGTTTTCTGGTCATAGCAATTGGAAAACATCCCTTTGGCAGTATTCCCCAACCCCAATTTTCCCTCCCCACTGGATAACCTTACCTTACCCTCCTACACTGCCTATCCCTAATCTACTCATCCCTGCTGCCTAACCCTAACCTTCCCCTCCCAGCTGCCTAACCCCAACCTTTCCCTCCCCACTGCTTAACCCCAACCTTCCCCTCCCCACTGCCTAACCCTAACCTACCACTTTCTGCTTCCTAACACTAACCTTTCCCTCCCCACTGCTTAACCCTAACCTTCCCCTGGCAGAGCTGTCAACGTTATGTATGGTTGTGGTATACCTTTTGGCATATTGCTCCATTCATGTTTAGCTATCGTCTGTATATATATATATATATATATATATATATATATATATATATATATATATAAATGGGGGCGTTGCAGCGGCAAATACATCCCACTGTTTTGTGTTGATGGTAGCATTGGTGAGTTATTTAGTTTGAGAAAGAGGTGCAGATTATTTAGTGTCTTATACCCCATTTGCAGTGAGGCAGAACCTTGGGTAAGTTCTGGATTGTGTACTGTGGTCAGTGGGTCAGCATGGGTGAGTGCGTTCCCCTAGTTATGGCAACACATGTACAATGTACAATCTCTAAACTGAAGTTTGTGGGAGAAACATTCTTATTCTTATGTCTGTGTCTCAACTTGCAGGAGCCTCTTATGTTAGTCAGACTTGTGTTTTGTCCTGTGTAAATATTGCTTTGAACGCAAGTAAAAAGGCTTATCCAGCTCAGTCCTTTCCAAATATCTGTTCCACTTGAAAATGAAAGATTCAACTGGAAAAAATAGTTTTGCTCTTTTGTAGAATTCTTTTTAACTCTTAGTTGGTATGTTTGCAGGACGGAGGAATAAGAAGCCGCCATGGACATAACTTAAGAAGAAGGACACTTCCAACAAGGGGAAGGGTCTAACACAGTGGTTCCCAAACTGTGTGCCGTGGCTCCCTGGGGTGCCTCGATGCTCTCATTGAGGTGCCTTGGAATGTTTTTTCTGATTTGGTGCAACATTGCTAGTGTTACTTAGAAACACAATTTTACGTATTGTATAGGAGCAACACAAGATTTGATGCCAACCTGACTTATTTCTGTCTTTACCTTGTGTCTAGGGGTGCCTTGAAAAAATATGGAGACCCCAAGGGTGCCTTGACTGAGAAAGTTTGGGAACCTCTGGTCTAACATGTAAGTGGGCATCCCGTATTCAGTATGTGGCATACACATGTCCTCTGCCTGTGTGCCTTTGCAGACTTCTTAGTAGGAAAACTTAATTCCTGGTCAGGGGGCAGGTTGGCAGCCTATGTATCTATCCTCAATCTCCTTTCAAATGTAAGCTTGCGGGCAGGGCCCCTCTTCCCCTACTCATTCTGTCAGTCTGTTTTCCCCATTGTACGGCTCTGCAGACACTAATATATTGTCTGGCTGACAATTGTGGATCCCTCCCATTCCTTTTCTTGGGTATATGTCTGCTAGAAAATCATAGCAGGGTGACGCATTCTCCATAGCCGTAACTGGACACAAGGCTCTTAAGAATTTAGGTGTTATATGTGGAATGTGGTGGGGAAGTTGACATGCAATGGACTTTACTTTGTAACAAAACAAATCAGACACTATTTTCCCTCGGTTTCTAATTAAATTCTAATTAAATATTAGGGCCTCATGTTTCTGTACAGCAATCCTGCTTGGCATCACTCAAAAAATCATAAAAACCTAAAACATCTGTATGTAATGAAGCTGTAGCAAAGCACAATGTTGCTGGAAAAGGGGCCGTGGTTATAGAATTTGGGAAGAGATTCAAGTCAAAATGAGCTGTGTCGCCTCGTGAGTTAGTGTCTTGACTAGTAATTTTAGACTGAAGAACCTGTAAAAATAGTTCTGTAATATCCCAGCTAAAATTTACTTAAAGGGAGTTTACAGCTTAAGAGGTCTGTTCAGTTAAAATACTCTCATTTTCCCTATGGACCCGATGATGAGTGATTACAATTTTATCTATTCCTAAATAACAATTATATAGTATTTTCTAAATGGACAGTTATGTGTTCAGAACCTCGGAAGTGGGTTGTATGGGCTTGGTCCAAGAGCATGTGCAGTATGAACGCACAGATGATTCACGCATTGTGCATGTGGAAATTGCCTGTTATTACTACCCCATGATCAGGTCGTATATCTCACATCTCCCTCTCTCACTTACTTACTCCCTCTGTCGCGCATCCCCAAGACTCCTGAGAGAGTGGTGCTTAGGGTTACATTCCCGCAGATTATACAATGAGCCAGTTTTTTTTACTTGATTTTCAGCCATGCTGGAAGCACATACACAGTGCCTAAACCTCTGTGTCCAGACACTGCGTATACGGTGCCATGGCAGCCGCAGCAGACAGGTGGTGACATACAGGGGAAATAGAAGCATTGGGTGCATACAGAGGAAAATAGGAGGACTGGGGACATATCGGGAGAAATAGCAGGAATGGGGACATACTGGGGGAGATAGGAGGACTGGGGACATACTGAGGGAGATAGGACTGGGGACATACTGGGGGAGATAGGAGGACTGGGGACATACTGGGGGAGATAGGAGGNATAGGAGGACTGGGGACATACTGGGGGAGATAGGAGGACTGGGGACATACTGCGTAAGATAGGAGGACTGGGGGCATACAGGGGAAATAGGAAAACTGGGAACATAACGTGGACAATATAAGGACTGGGGATATACAGGGTAATTACAAGTAGTGGGACATACAGGAGGAAATAGGTGGACTGGGACATACAGGAGGAAATAGGAGGACTGGGACATACAGGAGGAAATAGGAGGACTGGAGACATACAGGGGGAAATAGGAGGACTGGAGACATACAGGAGGAAATAGAATGACTGCGGCATACATAGATGGGGAAATATGAGCCATTGGAGTATACAAGGGAAAATAATAGAACTCATCCAATTTATCTGTATTAATAAAATATGAGGGGATTCTGTACTGGGCACCAGAATTCCTCTTGTTGACCCTGCACATCCCTCTCTCCCTCCCATCTCTCTCTTCTTACCCCATTCTTACCCTCACTTCTCTCTTTCTATACTTGTCCCTCCTCCCATTTCAAAGTTTTATGAAAGAAACAGAAACAAGCAAAAAACAAAACAAACAAAAACATACAATATTTTGCAAACAAAAAACCCCTCTTTGTATTTTACTATTTGTTTTTCTTGAAATAACTTAACGCTGTGTGAATCAAAGCAAAGCTACAAAGGCTTTACATGTTGATGGATGAACCACATGACATAAAGTTATCACCCCATCTCAGACATCACTCTGTTGGATGTTATAAAACAGGTTTATCCTGGAAGGTATCAGGTGAAAGCACTCACGTTTATTAACACAACACAATAACATAAAGAAATGCTTGCCAACCGGCATAGTATTTGGTATAGTATCAGATCGAGTGTGCGCACAGAAAGACAAGAGCAAAGCTGCCCATCCGACTGCCCTGCGCTCTAATTAAAAGTGAAGTTTTCATTATTTAAATAGTGTCAGTAGCAAGGGATACTGCCTGCGTTTCCGTCATATGCTCACACCATCTCAGGGATGGTACAAGTCATAGACGCAGGTCATTTTCCTAGAGAAAATGACCTGTTTTCCAAGTTAGTTAAATAAAAATGTTTATTTTATTTTTATTAAATATTATTACTTTACATAAGTGTTTGTATTTTTTTTCAACAAATGTTTTGTCTATTTTTACATTATTTAAAATGCTGGTGTGGTAGATGTATTCCTCTGCTACACATGGGCACTGTAAAATTTAATGCTGTACAACCAAGCATTAAAAACCCTCTTAAAGGATAGTAAATTGCAGAGACTGTGACAGTGCGTCTTCCCATACGTCTCCGACAGCAGGGAAAAGGCACAAAGAAATCACAAACTGCATACATTATGTTATTTGTAATTAAGAGTTGTGCTACCGGTAGGAAACTTCATCTTTAAACTTTTTGCCTCGTCTGCAGTTCACTTACTGGTTTATAAGTCTATACTCGCACCTGTGTTGCTCTTACTCCAGGAGAAACCGAGAGTCGACTTAATGGAGCAAGGGTGGGGGGCATGGTTTATGGAAATTAGGTCCAAAGCCTCGTCCCTGGACTGCACACTTCATACATTTGCTATGAATGCTGTAATTTGTGGTTACGCCATATTTTCTTACTGCACTCTCCAGCCACCCTCCCACATGGAGGGAACTTTTGCTAGTTAAGAGTTCTAAACCTTTAACTTTAACCAAGGGTTGCTTCTGGGAGAAACAAAAAGATGGCAGTATGGGGGTGTGATAGGTGTGTGTGTTGCATATCATCCATGAAGTACCACCTCTTGTATACTGAAACCCTTTATTCATAGGCAGAACCTAATGTCATCAAGTTCCTACCATCCTTAGATCTGAAAATTGTCCAGTAATGAAATCACTGCCTCAAGCTCTGGTCTGGGACATATGCCGTCTACTGGGATTACAGGAGCAACCCCTGTAGTCTCCTGTAAATTCCGGAAGAGCCATTAACCCTGCCTTAACTTATACTCAAGCAGCTCAGTGCTAAGTTCGTCATCCCAGTCTATACAATATCATTTATATCTCCCCATCAGACCAAACCTTACGCTCATACTGAAAACATGGCCCACGTACAGAACTGTGATCTTGAGGAATAAAGATCCACATGATCAGCGATTACTGATGGGCTATGACCACAGCAGAAGTTACCAGGGCCATCCAAGCCTGGAGACTAAATGTGGTGTTCTATGTATATAAGATGACTTAATAATAGTATTTCTTTCCTGTATGATTCAGGGTGTTGCTCCATAGACATAGTCTGGGGTTTTGGATTTTGTGGAAGGAGACTTGAACCTTCAGGATGAACCCACAGAACCAGGGGACCCATTCACCATCTGAGTAGAGTATAATAACCAATGATAAGAGGATAACAGATGTCTGTTGTGGATAACACTATGCTATGTAAATTATGACACTGAGTCACTATCCTGCTTCCTCGCTGTCATGGGCACTTACAGGGGAGGTGCCAGCGTATATATGCTGCCAGCTGGAAGTCAGGTCATGATGTCATACAGTTGCCTCAGAGCAGAGAGGGGTGTTGTCATTTAGGAAGTGAGCAGTCCTCGGTCGGGAAACAGGTTATGCAGAAAAATAAAATAAATAAAATGCAAAATACAGATTTAAACAAATCCCACAAAATAATAACTAGTATAAGTCATACATAACACAAGGCTATTCTAGGAGCCTGATTCAGAGGGGAGCGTACAACATTACTCGTAGTGAATTTATACTGCTCATGCTCATTAATGAAGAGCATGCAATCACGGGAGTTTCAGATCTGAACGCATTTACAGTGCCTCAGAGAGTAGCACTTGTGCTTCACAGCACTGAGGTTGTGGGTCCATTTCCTGGACATGACCTTTTCCGTGTGGCAGGGGCAGGCTGGCATGGGTGCCAGATGGCACCCGGGCCAGCTGATCTGATCAGTATATATATATATATATATATATATATATAATTAATGGGCTGTTACTTATATATATATATATATATATATAATTAATGGGCTGTTACTTATGGGCCACTTACTTGCCCCCCAGGCCAAAATTTGCCAGCCTGCCCCTGACGTGTGGAGTTTGTATGAGCTCCTTGTGTCTGTGTGATTTCCACTAAATTCTCTGATTTTCTCTCACATGCCTAAGTCCAGGGGGTGACATTCTGCCACTTATTTCAGATCTCCTGTGATAGGATGGGACACTTTGAGCACATTACTACAGGTCAGAAATTGCTGCTACTATTGTGTATGTGATACATCACTTTTACAGTAAGAAAACTAGTTTTCCATGTTTTTATTGGAGAGATCTTGTCGGGGTTAGGGGCTTATTTGTCCCATTTTCCGTGCTTGCAATGTTGGAAGGTATGCAGGGGAGGGCTGGGCCTGGGGGCGGGGGACCTGTTACCTCCGGGCCTTTGACTCTGGTGCTTTTTTGGGCCAGTAAAAGCCTGTCAGCATGCTGATTGGTGGATAGCTGGTAGCCATTCACTCCTACTTACCATGTTTGTCAGCAGGTGATTGGTGGATGGCTAGAGTGCTAACAGCCATTCACTGCATAGAATCTTGCAGGAGGGGTAAGTAGTGATTTTTTGCTATGAGAAACTTGCCCCCCCCAGGCTAAATAATGCCAGCCTACCGCTGAAGGTGTGCATTTAGTGCAGATAAAGATACATGCAGCGTAATAAGTGGCTGCACATAGCATACAGGCGAGGATACCTGTATACTACAGTGTGTATTATTGGCAAAATTCAACTCAAAGAAGTAGCAGCAGGGTTTTCAGTACTGACGGGTCACGGGGATCTTGTGTGACTGGGGCTCAAAAACGACAGATAACATTAAAATGGGAACTAGTGAGCAAAGGGGTCAGAGAGTCACTATTACTGTTAACGGAACTGCAGCTACGCCTTGTAACACAGTAATGAGAAAGGCAGGTCAGATGCTGGGTGTATAGAAAGAGGAATACGGTTTACAAAGAGAGAAGTAGTAATGTCACTGTAGGTCATTAGTACTGTCACGTCTACAATTCTGTGTCATAAATACATTAGAAGTCATATAAGCATTAGAAGACAAGGCCTGGATGCAGTCTTATATACATTCATACCAGAACACCCCCAGAGGTAGCCCTATGCTTTACAGCTCCCAGGAAAAAAGGCTTTGCCAGGAGCAAATGGGGCCATGGTCATCATGGATAAAGAAAAAAGAGAGTAAATGGAGAGTAATTGGACTGCTTAGATGGGCCGAGTAGTTAGATGACGTGAAATTGTACATTTCTCTGTAACCCTGTGGCCATCTATGTAATAAATACAAGGAGCGAAGGTCGCATGTAGTGTGATTTACAACCAGCTTCATAGTCCGCGCTTTCATAAAGCAAATAAAGCCTTGGGCTGGGTAGGCAGTGACGCTGAGGCTGCATTTCTGCCTTAGGGAAACAAGCACAGGGCTTTCTATTAGTAATTCTGGATCCCAGAGTATCCCAGAGCTGTCATGTCTGCAGAACATGCGAGAGCTGTGTAGGCTCCATAACAGAGCAATGACAGGTTGTGTGCAGTTTATTTAAACAGATTTATGACCCAGAGCAGGTTTCATGAATCCGGAATCTGACGGCTGGATTGGATCTCATCCAGTGGATACAACGCTGTCAGATCCTGATAAGTTTCATCGACTCAGAGATGTGAGACGGCTCCTGTTGCCAGCAGAGGAGACAATATTGTCTATTGCTGGGATTCTTGGCTTTGGAAATTGTCATGGAATTGTAGCCTGGAGTTCTTGTGCCGAGGGCCAAGGACGGAAGCTACTTTATGTGGGAGATTTGATATATTCACATAGGATTGCCAATACCCAGAACCTGAGTGTTATGATGCATCTATACTGCACATTGTGATACCAAGTCACCCTAAACTGTGAACGCATACAGGGACGCTTGGGTTGGCTAGTGCTGTAAATGCCATTCCATATCCAGATTTAACATTCCAAGCAAAGCAACAGTGGGGATATGATGTTGTAGCTATTCCAAGGTCAAACCAAGGGGAGACCAGTCCCTCAAGTATGTTAGAGAGAGGTGACCCAAGGTATAGGTGTCCGTCTAGGTGATGTACATGAAATCACTGCCTCAAGCTCTGCAAAATTATCTGGCTCTCCTGGGTGTCTTCCTGGCCTCTCCCAGCTCCTACTGTACTATTTAATCACCTCTCACCCTGTGTACATGCTGTAGATTACTATCGACATGACTATGTCTCTCATGCCACCACATGTTAGCAAACGACTGCTTTCAGTTTTCTTCCCTGTGTGACTCATTCACATGCAATCTGATTATTGCCACTTTCTGCCAGCTTACATGTTGGCCTATCATTTCAAAAGCATGATATTAGAAACCACATATTAAGCCCCCGGACTAACAGATCGCCCTCTAAAAGTTAATATAATAAAACAGTGTTCGGTCTTTTGTGTTGTTAGGTAAAAAGAATAAAGCCCCCAGGGAAATCCCTGACACATAAACAGGAAATAAATAAATCATTCATGCTTCCATATTAAATGGCCAGTCCTTCCCATGCTCTCGCTGCATTAAATCACCATATACACTGATAACCTTCTCACCTCTGCATTTATGAATATCTGGACCCTAATAATAATCCTCCTGGGAAAGCTAGAGGAAAAGGGGATTCTAGAGGTATATATATATATATATATATATATATATATATATATATATATATATATATATATATTCATTTCCATCATAAACACTAAATATGAATAAAGTACTGTATGACGCAGCCTTCTAAATATCTTTTAACAGTGCATGCTGATTAGCATTTGCAAATAGAGGCTAACTCTAATCCAGAGGGTTAGAGTAAGGGCAAACCAGGACCTGAAACTAAGAGCTTAAAGTTACAGCTGGGTAAAACCATTATGAAATGCAGGGAGGTAAAATGAATGTCAGTGTTTGCATGCAGGGAGAATACTTTATTTTTGCTTATTGCACAAAGATACTGACCAGTGTTACTGTTAGACTTGGGCTAGGAAATATCATCTCTCAAGTTCAATACTGTTTCTAACAGATGACATTTACCCCCCTGCAATTCATCAAGGTTTAACCCAGGTTTAACTTTACACTTTTACTTTCAAGTCTGGATCTGGTCCCGTATTACAGTGTGAGGGTTGAAAATTAATTTAATCCTGTTGCATACAGGGAAAATAAATAGCTTTTACACATAGAACTCACACACTACACAGCTTTATAATCTGTAAACTAAATATGCCTTCTCTTACAGTTCTAAATGATTTTGCCAAGGTCATTACATACACCATACACCACAAATTAAATGAAATAAGGTCAGTGTACTGTTATATTATAATGTGAATATTAAGATGTAAAAATAGTACAGTATAGTCTGTGAATGAATGAGGCATGAGTATAATATGTTGTAAATATACATGAGACAAATCATTAGTTTTTTACACTGTCATTTAAGGTTAACCTAGCAAAACTCTTTTCTACTCTAAACTTGTCCGTGCATTGGATATTGTTCATACCCTGCAGTTAAACATGGATTGATCATGGTGCAAATGTTATTTTTTTCTGTTTGGAATTGTGTGTTCTGTGTGTTCTAGAAGAGCATGTTAAACTTCTTCTCATGTATTAGAATGTAACCTGCAGCCAAGAACATCTTAAAAACATCTGGAATGACTTACTGTGAAGGGCACTGAGCATATAATAAAGGTGATGGTCATGATAGACAGAAGAATGAGATGGTCTATTTCCTCAGACATGGAAATCCGCTCTCGCTTGTTGGTCATCAGGGACCCCACTCTTCGAGCCTTCTGGCGCTTGTGCATCCTGATAAGACTCACAATGACTATGAGGTTGCAGGTCAGGACAGCTATAATCAAGATGAGAAGGAGAGTGGCATACAGCATGGAGTAGGTGTTGCTGGTGTAACCATTCATCTTTTGACCCCTCATGTTTATAAAACACCAGGTTCCTGGGCAGTACTGGATGTATTCTCCAAAGCCCATGAATGGAAACAGACAGAAGAAAATGCAGAAGATGTAGATGACTGGAAAGGTGATGACTCCACAGCGCTTCTTGATGAACTTCTCGTAAAAGTAGGGATGTCCAATGGCCATGGCCCGTTCCAAAGCCATGGCAAAGAGGGCCATCATGGTGGCCAGGCTAAAGAAGGTCATGTTAAAGGCAAAATAATTGCATAGGTCCAATGCAGTCAAGGTGAGTCTCTTGGTATATGATACCAAAACCACTGGGCTAATCATGCAGGTGCCCAACAAGTCTGTAATAACCAAACCAGTCACCAGGATGAAGAAAAGAGAAATTTTCCCCCTGCTCTCTCTCCTGCGTCTTTCCAGCAACACCAAAGCAATGAGGTTCCCCACCACCCCTGTGGAGAACATCACAGCACTGATGGCTGGACTCAGCTCCGGGTCTAGAGTTCTTACACTTTTGCATAGTTCACTGGAGGTGAGATTTTCATTTTCCCCATTCATGTTCCTGAAAGGACCAGGAGGGCAATGTCAGCCCACGAAACTCAGCCACTGCTAGTCCAATTCTTCTTGCTCCTCAGGCACATGGCAGGGGACCTGTGAGCTCCTCGTCTTTGGGAGACTGTGACTCGAACTGACTAAGAAGAGGCACAACGTGGAAAGTCACTGACATCACTCCCAGGCTCACTCCTCCCAACATCACACAGGGAGGGATAGAAGGATGAAAAACTAAACCATAGAACGTGAGCATCTGCCAAAGGGATAACCACAGCTCCAATGCTATCCTCTGCTGGCTCTGTTACACCCAGGAGTGCACTCTTATGCTGCTAGAGGAGAAAGTGTTACAGAAGTGAAAGAACAGAAAAAAAAACCTTTCCATGCTTCATTTAAACCCTCCCACATCCTCTCCCACATGTCTGCCCTTAGGGCTACTAGCATTTAACATCTTGTCAGTCTTCCTCAATGCACTCTGCTAGATCTGACTTTAGGAAAGTTGTGGCTCT
Source organism: Platyplectrum ornatum (assembly GCA_016617825.1). Lineage (NCBI taxonomy): Eukaryota > Metazoa > Chordata > Amphibia > Anura > Limnodynastidae > Platyplectrum > Platyplectrum ornatum. Next base: position 5,449 of record JABWIB010001637.1, on the reverse strand, counting down.
ATTCACAGTAAAGTTCTGATCGAATCATGTAACAACTGAACTGTCCGATAATCAAATACAATCTAAATCCTGTTACATCATCCAGAATGAGCACATATCACACACAAGAGACCGTAAAACCCTCATTAATGCCCTGATCATCTCCTGCCTTGATTATTGCAATGCTTTACTTATTGGACCTCTCCAATATTAACTTACGCTTCTACAGTCAATGGCACTGATCCAGAGTTCTAATGCGTGCAATGCACAAGCATATAATTGAATATAATAATATATAATGGAATAATAGAATATATAATGGAATATAATAATATATAATAGAATAATAGAATATAATAATATATTATAATAATATATAATAGAATATAATAACATATAAAATAATAATAGAATATATAATAGAATATAATAATATATAAAAGAATAATAGAATATATAAAGAATACAATAATATATAATAGAATAGGCTTGACAAAAATGAACATTCAGCTGTCTGTATTTCATAAATGTTCTTTTTACTTCCCGTTTAACATTGCATTATATAGAAGTAACATTCCCTGTACAACCCAAATTTCCTTGATTCACTGAGCACAGTGTTGTGTCTGTTACACAATGTGATCAACCACAAACCACATTTATAGTTGAACCAAACACTGATTTTGCCTATTAGTTGTTTTGTATTGTGACCACTCCCCTCATATGAAGGGCAATCCACACACAGGACCCTACCCACGCGGACTGGGGGATGGGGGTGAGTGAGAGTCAATGTTCCCTCCCCAAATGTGAAGGGGACTACTAAAGGGGGCGCCAAAAAGGAAACTAGAGGGGATACCGTTAGGAGAAGTGAGGTGGGTCGCCCCAAGCAGGGGGGACTAGCCCCCCAAAGAAATAATGTGACCTTACCTTAAATATTCTGCACCGCTTTTGCTTAAATGCAAGGAGTCTTTATTGTACGTAAGGCCTAAAGACAACCTTCACTGTACAATTTACATACCTCCCCACACCCCCACTACAGTCGCTGTTGATGTGTTGGCTCCTCCCACATTTGTGTTGGTCACACCCACTAATGAATTGGACCTCCCACGTGCGTATTTTTTCCAGTTTCCTTTAGGACTCTAGTATTCCCTGTCTGTTATCTATGTTCAATGTGTTTCCTTACATCAGTAAACTAGGACTTCATCCGGTACAGCAGGTATGGCATACGTGAACCACTGGCAATGTGCCATTTCGTGAGCAGAGGTTTAATGAGGAATGAAAATACACACCAATGCAAACACAACACTAATATGTAATGAGGCCTTGTCGTCACATTGTCCATATGTTGTGTTCATTACAATAATTGCGAAAAGCCAGCAGCCGTATCGGCCTTTTGTTCTGGATTTGTTCTGCAGCATATTAATCTTCATGTGAGGAGGGGAACTGGAAGTTAAAGAGAATTGCCTCAAGCTCAAGTCCGGGACATTAGGGGGTTTTCCTGGGGGCTCCAGGAGCATTCCCCAAATTTGTTATATTCCTGGAAATTATATTTCCACAGTTAGCAGGAATCATATAGAGGGAGGTTGTATTGGAAAGTTCTGTAGGAACCATATATATTCTGCACACTTCTCCAATCCGCTCGGAACCACCGCCACCACCAATTTTTTAATCCTAACAGCTTACCAAGATGGGCCCATCACCAAGATGGGCCCGTCCCCATACTGCATGACTCGCCCAATCAGATTCAAGCCCCACCCCCTTGCTATGAGCCCCCAACCTGTCACATTCGACCCCTGCAAGTGCAGCAGTATAATGGATCTCATAAACGCCTGTAGGACATGTGCAAAGCAGCCCAACCAGATACTGGAGTAGACACTGCACCCCTATCACATGTACTAGAGAATGAGTAAAGATAACAAACTGTTTAACAAAGGTTTGTGTGAAAGTGCATGAACACCTGGGCCGGTTTCTATGGTATTCTGTACATAAACATCTCACTCTGCAGCTCAGGCCAATAAAAGTCTATTTCACAGGTTATAAAGTGATTAGCCTAAATACTTCAATGCTACCGCTGGTAAATGCATGCTGTGTACATGCTCCATGCAGGTAATACCAAGCAATTTATCTAGTATTGCAGCTTGTACAACCTGGAAACAATGAAACATCAAATACCGGTTGCTGGTGAATTAAATATAGCTATGATGTACATAATACATATATATATATATATATATATATATCTATATATGTGTGTGTGCGTGTATTATCAGAATTTTTTATTCCTTCTCCCTTCTTCTCTCCTACCCCTTTCTCTCTCCTACTAACTCTCTCTCTCTCTGATACTCAATTATTCTCTCCTACTCCTTGTCTCTCTCACCTACTACTCTTCTTCCTCTATCTATCTATCTATCTATCTATCTATCTATTATCCATCTATCCATCTATCTATCTATCTATCTATCTATCTATCTTTCCTGCTCTATAGGGCCCTCTGCTGGCAGAATATGCTACAGGTCTCAGTGGCAAGTAAGGGACTATGGGCTCCATTTACTAAACCCAATCCTGGTAACAGGGTCAAATTGGGAAGTAACCATGGAAAAAAACTGCAAGAGGCCACATGTTGGCGGGACCAACTATAGACAGTGCTATAAAGGATTAGCACTGAATAAAGAACCTTAATAACAGCCCTGATCAAATATAACATAGATGGGTTATGTCTAGCCAGTTATGTAAAAGAGTTACAATCAGTGGTGGGATTCAAATAAATTAACAGGTGTTCTATGTGCCCCGGCTGCACTTAAGCCCCGCCACGATTCCACCAAAGTCAATTGGGTCAAAATAGAATTGTTTTAGAGAAAACCATAATGCTAACCTCAATTCCCCTGTATTGTACATGGTGTATACCAGTGGTCGAAGTGGAAATTTAGAAGTGGGGGTATGAAACACTGAATCAATGAAGTCAATTGAATAGAAGTCAATGGAAATTTGTAGTTTTTCAATTACATCAGTTGGAGAAGTGCCGGTATGGCATACTTCTAGCCCTGGTATACCCTATATTGTGCATTGTATATCCCCACACATCAGTATCTAAGAACCGATACCTATATTAAATATAGGTTTAGCAGAATATACAGGAGAGTGAGGAAACTGAAGTCCAAACTCCCTCCAGTATATCCTACTGAAGGCTGTCACATGTGTAGCAGTTACCAGCAAGTCACAGGATAATTCACATTACAGCAGCTTTTACATCAGACACTTCTCACACATACATATACACAACTACTTCCCCCACATACATATACATAGCTACTGTCTGGCATTGTCTGGACTCCTGTATATCCTGCTGAAGGCTGTCACATGTGTAGCAGTTACCAGCAAGTCTGAGCAAGGGTGGGGGGAGTGAGGGGCTTCAGTGAAGTAGATACTGTGTGGTCAGAGATGCAGTGTCCTGTGCCAAAAATCAATCTACACATGCCAGCCTTGTGCATCTGTGACAGAGACATGATGGGGATACTGGGGGTCGGCTTATATTCCAGTCAATACGTTTTTCTTGTTTTTCTGGTGAAATTAGGAGCCTCTGCTTATATACGGTACTCTCTGAGTTGTGTGTAAACGTTTCATATTTAGGCCTAATTGCTTATAGCAATCAGATTCAAGCTCTTAGTTTCATTTTACATACTAGTGAATGTGAGCTCAAATCTGATTGGTTGCTATGGGCAACATCCCCACTTAGTAAATGTCTGTGTAAATGGAGTCCTATATTACAGACTTTTAGGTTAGTTTTATTGCATGTCTTGGACCGTAAATTCAGTTGCTCATCCAGTAAATGTCAGTAGCCGGANTAGATGGGACTTTGCTGACCTCTCACCAGTAACATAGCATTGTGAACTGCACCCATACAGTCATTTTAGTGCTGTCACCACAACCTCACCGTGTGAGGGCTTATCGCTGGGCTCCAGATGGTCCCCGGGCTGCTGTGTTTATCTTGTGGATGATGTGAAGGGAAGTTTTGAATTTCTGTACAAGAAAAGAATTGAAAATACTACAAATAAAATAGAAATTGGACTTGAGAATACTAGAAAATGTGTTTTTGCACATCCTATGTTATCTTACACAATAAACTCGATCGCGTGAGTTGTAACATGGGGGAGATAGGTGTTTGAGGAATTACTAAGCGTTCTCACCTGGCGAGATGCTATCACTATTTGGAAACTAATAATATTTGTCTGCTCTCAGAAAGTGTGTGGGTTTTTAATAGGAGTCAATTTGAATTTGAATTGGGTTGTTGCCCTAATTTGCATACAACTCGACAGCGAGATGACATAAACTTGTCGCAAACAATTCAACCAAAATCAGCGGGAAGATGAAATTGCCTAACAAACTCAACTATTAGTGAATTATGTATCTCGACGTGTCACCGAGGTTTCAAATCAAGATCACCCGCCATCACGACCCTAAGTAAATTTCCCCACTGGTGTCTATATTCAGAAATATATGCAGAATCCCAGCAATATCTTCAGTGCTGTCATAATGGAATACTGGACCAGGCAGCGGTGACAGTCCATTGTGCTAATATGCTGACACTGGCCATGGAGTAACAGCCTATGAATGGTGTTAGCAGAGCAGGATGTCAGCACATAGCTGCTGTTCTGTTGGGCGTGATGAAATAACAATATAATGAACCTCACCTAAAACCCACGTCCAAAAGCAAAAATGCATTTGTTTAAATAAAAGGTTTTATTTAAGAAAGGTTACCAACAGAATATAAAAGACTTGAGTCAGTGCAGAGAAATCTATGCAGTAATAAGATAGGGCTATAGCTATACAAAGTGGAAAATGGGTAACCTACTTTTAAAGTGTATATAAAGGAAGGAAATGGGAGCAGTGAGGTGTAAACATNTGGGCAGCTGTTACAGAGAGAAGGGTATAGAGAATGAAGTCAGAAAGGATGGGTTAGTAAGCAGGATATGGAGAAATATAGGTAAGAGTGTCACTCAAGGCTGTGACAGGTAGGGACGGTAGCTTCACTATAGGAGGTCAGGGGTTTTTGGTTGGACTTTGACAAGTTGTTTAGGATACAGGTTATAAATTCCATTCTGTATACATACCAAGTTATATGAGGAGCACAGCCTGAGGGGTCAGTGCAATCAGATGAGAATTTTAATGTCATGTAGTCCCAGCAATCCAGAGGGAATAGCGATTGGGTAACTGGTGGTGCTAGAAGTGATCCCTGACCAAGGTCAGCTAGAATCTGATTGGCTGCTATAGGTAACCTCTTGTCCGTTCCCTCAGCTTAGTAAATCTAGCACTCAATGGGAAATGATGGAGATATCAGACCCATTCCACCATGTACATAATACTCCACTCCTGAGCTTCTTACAATCACCTTTAAAGTACTTAATGATGTTTGAAAAGTATTTTCTCTTCAACACACCACAGAAACTGATTGTCTTAAGCTGGCCATACACTATAA
>JABWIB010001636.1:55611-67686 GCA_016617825.1 Platyplectrum ornatum | reverse complement strand
TTCGCCGTCGACTGCGCGCTGTGGCGCGGTCGCGGCCTTTATATCCACTGAAGGGGGCAGAGCTGGTGATGCGGCGGCCAGGGATTGGCCCGCCATACAGTCCCCCTTCAGGTCAGCACAGACGCCGATCAGCTGACTCGGCGTCTCGGCCTGGGATTGGGGGATTCCTTCCTGCCAGTGTGACGTGTCGTCACCCCATTGGCTCCCGGCTCCCTTCGCTCTCTCTAGGCGATCCCAGCCGTGCAAAATCTGTCGGGGTTAACTTCCTCCTCTCGGCATCCGGGGGCCAGTGGTTTTGTCGCCTCCACTGCTTGATCCGCCGTAAGTCTGCATCTTCATCCTGTAAGCGCTCCCACTCTTCCCGTGGGTGGCTCAGCCAGACCGCGTTCACTCGTCTGGGTGGGTCTACTCGAGAACCCAGTTGGGGTACCTTAGTCAGATCTGGGATCTCCACGTCTTCTTCGGCCTCGTCTCCTTTTTCCGTAGCACCTTGGGTGGGGTACCTAGACAGGGCGTCCGCGTTGCGGTTCTCCCTTCCGGGGCGGTAACGTATTTTGTACGAAAACTTGGAGAGCTGCGCCACTCACCGCTGCTCCAGCGCGCCCAGCTTGGCTGTTGACAAATGGGCCAGCGGATTGTTATCAGTGACCACCTCGAACTCCGCCCCAGTGAGGTATCCAGCAAATTTCTCGGTCACAGCCCAGACCATAGCGAGGAGTTCGAGCTTGAAGGAGCTGTAGTTATCGGGATTCCGCTCCGATTCTCGTAGGCTTCGGCTGGCAAAGGCCACCACTCGCTCCTGTCCTTGTTGTACCTGGGCCAGTACGGCCCCCAGGCCTTGTTGGCTGCCATCGGTGTATAAGATAAACGGTTGGTCAAAATCTGCATACGCCAGTACTGGTGCTTGCGTGAGCGCTTCCTTCATCCGGTTGAACGCTGCCTCTTGTTCGGGGCCCCACACAATGGCCGGTTGCTTTCCTTCTGTAGATAGTCCCCTTAGCCGCTCATTCAGCGGATCCGCGATTCCTGCGAACCCCCGCACGAACCGGCGGTAGTAACTGGCCAGGCCAAGGAAGCCCCGCAGGTCAGTATCCGTCTGGGGGGTCTTCCACTCCAGCACCGCAGCGAAATCCTCCGGGGTCGGCCGCACTCCATCCTTCGACACGATGTGGCCCAGGTACTCCAGGCTAGTCTTCAACAGGTGGCACTTGCGGGGCTTCAGCTTGAGTCCGTACCGTTCCAGGCGCTGTAGGACCAAGTCCAGCCATTCCAAATGTACTTTGATCGTGGGGGCGAACACGATGATATCGTCCAGGTAAATCAGGAGGGCATCGAAGTTGAGGTCTCCCAAACACCACTCCATCAACTGCTGAAACGTGGCGGGGCGTTGGACAGGCCGAAGGGCATGCGGCAGATCTCAAATAGCCCCATAGGTGTTACAAATGCCGTCTTTGGTCAGTCCTTCTCTGCCACAGCCACCTGCCAATATCCGCTGGCCAAGTCTAATGTCGAGAAGTAGCAGGCTCCACCCAGTGTGGCCAACGAGTCTTCTATGTGGGGCAGTGGGTAGGCGTCCCGCACGGTACAGCTGTTCAATCGTCTGTAGTCTACGCAGAAACGCATGGACCCATTCTTCTTCTTCACTAAGACGATTGGCGATGCCCACGGGCTCTTGCTCTCCTGAATGACCTGGTTGTCGAGCATCTGCCGTGGCATATTCTTCACTTCTTGGTACAATTTAGGTGGAATGGGCCTATATCTCTCCCGGACGGGTGGGTGGTCTTGAGTAGGGATCTCATGCTCCACTTCCCAGGTTAAGCCGTAATCCTCTTCGTGCAGAAGGCCGACTGTCTTTGCCACAAAATCTTCTCCAGCTTCTCCACTACCTCTGGTGAGAAATCCCTGACGTCCACATCCATAGCTTCTCTTATCCTCCTGCCGCTCCAACAGTCTTCCTGGGGCTCCCCGTCCTGCACTCGAATCGCCATCTCCCGCTCGCGACACTGGTTCGACCATCACCTCGATCCCCTCCAATCGTCGATGGGTCCTGACCTCCAATTGTAGGATTACCTCCTGGCAGGGCTGTAATTCGATGGGCTGACAATGGCTTGTCCTGATCCTTCCTAACAGGGCTTGGGTATCTTGTGTCGCTCGCCCTTCCCGGCGTCGAGTGGTCTGCAACAGAACTTGCTGCACAGCTCGTTGGATCCCCCAGCTTGGCCAGTAGATTGGCCCTTGCTGCCGAAACAGCATCTGATCCAGTTGCTGTAGGATGTTCATGTCGATGATGACTGGTCCATGTGCCATCTCTGGCCCCCGTACAATGATCACTCCTTGTTTGCTGAGTTTTTGTCCACACAATTCCACCTCCAACCACACCACTCCGACCACCGGTATGGGAATATTATTGGTCCCCGTGAGCCTCACCCAGGTCTTATTCCGCCCAGTCCGCAGATGGGGATAATCCTGAAGAAAACATTATTCAGACATGGTTGTCACCTGGGAGCCAGTATCCAGCAAGCACCGCTGCTTCACCCCTGCTAGCCTTGCTTCCACCACGGGGCACTCTCCAATCAATTCCAATCAATCAATGCCCCCCTCGTCGCGTTCCCATCCTTCTGCTCCCCCGCGGGTGGCCCCGTTGCCGCGAGGGATCTTAGTTTAACGGACGTCGTTCCTGGGGGTCCCGTTCCGGGCAATTCCGGGCCAGATGTCCCATCCGTTGGCAGGTCCAGCAGCGAGGTCCCTCACCTCCCCGGGCTCTCGATCCTCTCTCTCCGCTCCACTCGTGGCGTTGGCTCCTGCAGCCGCGGCCGCCACTCCTACTGCCTGTTGTGCCACCACGTACGACCCAAAATTCTCATCCCTATTCCGGGCGATGGCATCCGTTAACACCTGGTGGAAGGAAAGGTCCGCCCAGGTCGCCGTCCGTTCTCGCAAGATTTGTCGGAGAGGTATGCTATGTAGACCCATCACGAACTGATCTCTGAGAGTTCGGTCCGGGTGTCACACCGCATTCTCCTCCCAACCTAGCACTTCTCTCAACAACTCCTGAAGTGCGTTGGCATACTGGGGTACAGATTCGGTCTCCCGTTGTACCCGCAAAAAGAATCGTTGCTTAAGCGTGCACAGGGAGGAAGTGTCCCCATACACTCCTCTCTGCAGGGTGCAGATATCCTCCAGCGTCGCCCGTCGTATCACAGGAGTCAGCATCATGGTACGCCGAGCCTCCCCTCCAACGCATGTAGGNCCAGTTCAGCTTGAAGTCCTTCCGGGATTTGGTAGAGCCTAATGGTGCCCTGTAAACGTTCCTCCCAATCTGCCAGAGACATATTATGCCCGTCATACTTGGGCAGGTGCGCTAACACTGGCCCCAGGGGTACCGCTATCCTTGCCGCAGGGTCCAGTTGTGCCTCGTCCGCCATATCCTGCCGACTACGCCAAAATGTAAGGTGTACTTACCAGTCACAACCGCAGCCGATGGCGTCCCGATGAGCCCCTTTCTTACCTTAGGCTTCTCCTGGCGCCGCGGGATCCCAGGGAGAACCCTGCTCACTTTAGTGGTGGAGAGGAAGGGGAGGAAAGGAAGGGAGGGCGGAGAGGAGAAGAAGAGGAAGAAAGAAAGGGATGTCCGGGTCTCCCAATAACGGTAGGTGCGTGACCTGTCCGTCTATTGAGGGATTCCCGGTTACTCTGGCCAGCGGACCATGGGACTACGGAGCACAGGGTTGCCCAACCACAAAGATTGGGGCCCTGCCTTTACTCACCGCAGTGAGGGCCGTAAAGAGGTGAAAGGGGAAATAGTAAGAGAGAGAGAGTATACCTGCAATGGCTCCGCCGGAGCAGTGTGCACCGTACTCCTGTCAGGGTGAAACACAGTTAAGCAACCTAACCTTTCCCTATCTATAACACTGACTTAAATAAACGTAGGANTGGCTGACAAATGCTGACGATATCCCACTGACGAAAAACGGGTATTCGTCAGGTGATATTGCACTAAACTGACGGATACACTGACGAATTTCAGTAAATTCGTCATGACGAATTCTCATAATGAAATCNCCNTGNCNAATTAGAAGTCTGGTTACTAGTAATTATTGTTAATGGAGTGCAATTTATGGCACATAATATTTATGTGTGATTAAATACAATACAAAACATACTTTAAGAGGAATTCCTGAGCATCCGAAGAAAAGTCTCAGAAAATTTAAATGATGTGTTTTATGGACTTGCAATAGCTAGATGAAATGAGTTTATTGATGATATATCTATAATGTCTTAGCTCATGAATGTGTGAACGGAATGATGTTTTATGAATCAATAGCTGGTATGATTAATTGACATTAAAAATGAAAGAGTAATTGATTGTGAGGATTATTGCTGGTCATTATACTTTTACAAGGAAAGATTATTAACATGGTATGGTTCAGGCAAAAGGAAAGTTGGAAAAAGGTACAGTTGCAACCACAATATTTTATAGATGACTTGCACCTTACAATTCCTATTGCAAATACTGATGCAAACATTATACTTGCTGGGCAGATATAACAAAATTGTACACATAACTCATCACATGTAAACTGGCATTGCAAGCATATGTTTTCACAGACACAATTACATATAAAACTTTTATGTAAACTTTATAATCCTTAATTAAATAATAGACCTATATATATTTATAATAAATAGAAATACTGTATATAGTATGATGAAATTGATATATCAATAATATTTGTTACCCCAAAAAAAAATTTTATTAAATAAAACTAAAAATAGCAATCTCATTATAGAAAAGCACTGTACTTTCTGTAAATCTCTTGGCTCTAAATCAAGGTAACGCTGGCATCTTTGTATGATCAAAGCAGCGGCTGCTGCTTATTGCTGGTGCTGCCGGGGAGCTATGGCGATGCTTCCCCAGCATGTCAATGGTGAGAGTGGCAGGTGAGGGCTAATAGACGCAGAGCCCCTAGGGACACCTGTCCCCCCTTGGGGCCCTAGGCAGCTGCCTATGCTTAGGGCTGCCTCTGTCTAAGACTTACATATCTTTAAAAAACAACAATGTATGTAGCTTAGTAAAAATAAGAAGTCAATGTCACCACCAAAATCATGCACATGAAATTAATTTGGGAGGGGGTTTTAGTTCTTATAGCCTTCTATTAAAAAATAGATAGAATTTGATGAAATTCTAAGGTAAAGAGCGTAAAATTAGCCATGCCTGTGACATGGAAGTCAGTCGTAAATGCTTTGATGAGTAGTATGGATGAGTAGCTTGAATGAAAAGCTCAAATTGTTATTTTGCAGAGGATCATTCTATACACACTAAATTATATATTTTTATACTAAAATGCAATTTAATGTCACTCTCTAATGTAGTTATTTTTTGCTTCTACATTTTTTCATTAAAAATCTGTTTAAACAGTCCTGGACCTAAATTTACTAAACTGCAGGGTTAGAACAATCGGGATGTTGCACATAGGAAACAATCATGTTTAAGCAAGTTCACAGTTTCATTTTACATACTGGAGAATGTGAGCTTGAAACTGTGTGGTTGCTGTGGGCAACATCGCCACTTTTCCAATCCCGCAGATTAGTAAATTTAGGCCCTGATCTCGGTTATTAAATATGTAAACATTGTATGTAGCTACATTTTATTATGAAAAATAATTGCACATAATAGACACAAAACATACATCATTTATTGAACAATGACACTCATGGCAGATAGTGCTGTACTTACTCAACCAGGAGCCATCTCTCTCGCTTCAATGTAAGGTGTACTTACCGGTCACAACCGCAGCCGATGGCGTCCCGATGGGTCAGAGCCCCTTTCTTACCTGAGGCTTCTGCTGGGATCCCAGGGAGAACCCTGCTCACTTTAGTGGTGGAAAGAGAGGAAGGGGAGGAAAGGAAGGGAGGGCGGAGAGGAGAAGAAGAGGAAGAGAGAAAGGGATGTCCGGGTCTCCCAATAACGGTAGGTGCGTGACCTGTCCGTCTATTGAGGGATTCCCGGTTACTCTGGCCAGCGGACCTGGGGACTACGGAGCACAGGGTTGCCCAACCACAAAGATTGGGGCCCTGCCTTTACTCACCGCAGTGAGGGCCGTAAAGAGGTGAAAGGGGAAATAGTAAGAGAGAGAGAGTATACCTGCAATGGCTCCGCCGGAGCAGTGTGCACCGTACTCCTGTCAGGGTGAAACACAGTTAAGCAACCTAACCTTTCCCTATCTATAACACTGACTTAAATAAACGTAGGAAAGTACTCCTCTAACACTAAACAAACAGCTAGAACTTTGCCTAACCAATAGTCAACTCTATAACAATTAACGTACTACCAGCTCACTTACCTCCGTAAGCGCTGCCCTGCAGGGATCAGGCCACTACTCCTTTCCCAGCCTGAGACTGCTGGTGAGCTCCCTCCCCCCTCTTTGTGCCTCCCTACCTGGTGTGGGTCTTGCCTACTGGGGTGCAATGGTTCTCCCCTTATGTTGTCCTGCTGGGGTGCAATGGCTCTCCCCTTATGTTGTCCTGAATGAAAGGGATAGGCGGCAGCTGCCTACGCACAAAGCAGGTGCCTGACCTATACACTTACCCACCGCGCAGGAACCCGAGGGCCGGTCCACCTACGAGGGGCCGACTGCCACCCCTTCTTCACCTGGCTCCAGACACCTGCCACCCAGGTGCCCAGAAGCTCTTTTGCAGGGCCCTGGGCAGCGAGATGCCTGGAGTGCCGTTCCCTGTAGTCTTGACTGCTGACGTCTCCCTCGTCGGCTCCTCCCCTGTTTCCGGCGTCTTCCTTGTTGCTTCCACAACGTTGACCACGCCGTCTTCCAAGATGTTGACCGCGGCGTCTTCAATGTTGACCGTGGCGTCTTCTCCTTGATGGGGCGCGTCGTCCTCCTCCTTCGCTTCTTCGCCGTCGACTGCGTGCTGCGGCGCGGTCGCGGCCTTTATATCCGCTGAAGGGGGCGGAGCTGGTGACGCAGCGGCCACGGATTGGCCCGCCGTACAGTCCCCCTTCAGATCCGCACAGACGCCGATCAGCTGACTCGGCGTTGCGGCCTGGGATTGGGGGATTCCTTCCTGCCAGGGTGACGTGTCGTCACCCCATTGGCTCCCGGCTCCCTTCGCTCTCTCGGTCCGGGCCCGCTCGTTTCCTCCACTCGCTCCTCGTCCACCATGACAGGTAGGCCTGTCACATCAACATCATGCCCACTCTCCAGCCCTCTTGAGGTGACACTTTCATAGTGGCAGCCTCCTGACTGTACAGTGTCCATTGCAGCTGGGTTAAGCAATAAGAATACCTGTACACATGATCCCACCAGCCAATATGCGCCTGGGTGGACTATTTACACTGTGCTCTGCTCCCTCAGTGCCAGGAAAACTTGGTTTCACAAGGTGCTTGGTTCAAGTCTGCCTTGCATCTAACCTAGCCAGTCTTGCATCCAGTCTGTCTTGCGTCCTGCTTCAGTATACTTTGCTAGAGAATTAGAGTCTCCCTAATTAGGTTTGCTTTACCTGCACTGCAGTTACCAGCATTACCTGCATCACTGCTTCCTGCTTCACCTCTACCAAGGTAATATCTAACAGTAGGCTATAGAGTAGGCTCAAAGTTGGAGTATATAAATCAGATTTGAGGGATTTTTATGCAGGGTTTGCAGTGATTTCATATAGTGAGGGTAAATTTAGTTTACAGCCATTCAGCCATGTTAGCCTCTGCTTTTTTTTTTACAGTAGCGCAGGGATGCGGGGCATACGGCCTTCTCCTCTGAATTTAAAGTATCAAATCAGGTCCTGCATGTCCTGGGAGACCTCCCTGATGGATGCAGATAATTGTGTTGTTAAATTTAACTCCCCTGGCATCCGGCCAGGGACTGCCTTCGTCAAGCATCTGTCTCCGCCCCCTCCCGCCCCGGACCCTCCTCCGCCCTTGGGAAANGCTCCGTCCCCGGTGAATCTCGTTAAGCCTGCTGAGTGGTTGGGGAGGTATCCGTGGCAAGACCTGGAGGATTTTTTGTTGCGGGGCTTTACGGTTGGTTTCCGTCTTCCCGTCATGGGGTCGGTGGCCTCCTCTGGGGCGCGCAACCTGAAACCCGCTACTGAGTTCCCCCATGTTCTCCAGGAAAAGATCCAGAAGGAGCTGGCCCTGGGCCGTATGGTGGGCCCTTTCCCGTCCCCTCCCATCCCTGACTTGGTCCTGTCGCCGGCGGTCGTGGTCCCCAAGAAGACTCCGGGGAAGTTCAGGTTGATTCAGCACCTGTCCTTTCCTCCGGTTAATGATGCCATCCCCGAGGCCGCGGCCCGCGTGGTGTACCAGTCCTTCGAAGATGCTTTGTCTATGGTGCACAATTTCGGCCCTGGTGCCCTTATGGCCAAGGTCGATGTGGAGTCCGTTTTCAGGCTGCTCCCGGTGCACCCGGACTCGTTCCGCTTTATGGGCTTCAGGATTGGCGCCGACTTTTTTGTCGATAGGTGCCTGCCCCTGGGCTATTCGGTGTCCTGTGCCTTTTTTGAGGCGTTTAGTACTTTTTTTGCACTGGTGCATCACTGCGGGCATGGGGCATTCGGGGGTGGCTCATTACCTGGACGATTTCTTGGTGGTGGGGCCTCCGGACTCTCCAGTGTGTGCCGATGACCTGTTCTCGGTTCAGGCCCTCTTCTCTTCGATGGGTGTGCCCATCGCCCACGATAAGACGGAGGGTCCCTCCCCCGTATTGTCCTACTTAGGCATAGAGATCGATACAGTGGAGGGGTTGTGCCGTTTGCCGCAGGACAAGGTTGCACAGTTGCACGCGCGTATCTGAGCTCTGTTTGTCGTCCAGCGTACCTTCTTGAAGCGCCTGCAGTCCCTGCTGGGGAGTTTGCGCTTTGCCAATTCCCAATGGGGAAGGTTTTCCCAATGAGGAAGGTTTTCTGCCGGCGGCTGGAGCGGGCGACCGCGGGCATTGTGGGTCCGCAGGAGTGGGTTCCCCTTTCCAATGACCACCGAGCTGATCTTGGTTTGTGGGACTCCTTCCTGCAGTCCTCCAATGGGGTACGGGTGTGGCCGGCTCCGGCGGTTTACAATGCAGTGTTACGACTCACCGACGAGGCCGGGGGGGCTGGTTTTGGGGCTTTCTTTCAGGTGAACTGGATGACTGGAACATGGCCTCCAGCCTGGTACGGGTCGGGTCTAGTCAGGAATATGGTGCTCCTGGAGCTGTTCCCTATCGTGGTTGCAGTGGAGTTGTGGGCGGAACAGTTCCGGGACCGCGATATTGTGTTCCTCTGCGATAACCTGGGGTCATGCAGGCCATCAATCACCAGGGGGCTTCCTCCATGCCTGTGGTCTCTCTGTTGCGTCGCTTGGTGCTAAGGTGTTTGCAATATAATATACACTTCCGTTCCGAGCACGTTCCAGGGGTCCGGAACGGCGTGGAGGATGCCCTCATGCGGTTTGATTGGCCTTGGTTCTTTCAGCTCGCCCCTGATGCCAACCCGGTGCCCACCCCGTGCCCTCCATCTGTCTGGCAGATGGTCGCTGTGGCCTAGAGGACCTGGCCCTTAGTTCCCTGGCGGCGGCCGGTGGGGCCTCTTCGGCCGAGCTTCGGCTCCTCGGCGGCTGGAAGTCCGCAGCATACAAGCGTTATGTCCGTCCTCTTCCCTCCTCTGTGTTGTTCTGTCCTGTCGGGGTGCTCGGGGACGGGACGGGAGTTGTGGGCTGGGGCCTCAGGGGGTTCTGTGGGTTTCGTCTTGCCTGTTCGTTTATGGTTTCTGTGTGTTGTGTTCCTGCAGATCCGAACTCGCCCCCTCCCCGGCGAACGGTTTGGTTCATTGCCCATTCTTATATTTACTGGGCCTCCCATCATCCCGAACCAGAGCCCACGGCACGGGGGAAGACTTCGAGGTGTCCTGGATGGGCCAGAGAGGCATGCTTTGGTCAGAGTGGCTCGAATCGATGGCCCGGTTTGCTTTGGTGGAAGGGGGTCCTCCTTCGGTGGTTGTGACGCACCTGGGGGGCAATGATATTGGGGCTACCCCCATGCTGCACCTGATTAAAGCTATTACAGGGGACCTGGCTCTGGCCCATGCCTGGTGGCCCAACACTCGGCTGGTGTGGTCCGACATCATCCCTAGGAGGGTGTGGCGGCACTCCACCAATGGCCTGGTGATGGACGGCGTCAGGCGCAAGGTGAACCGGGTGGTCCGGGTTTTTTTAGAGGGCATGGGTGGGGCGGTCATCCCCCATCCGGGTTTCCGGCATGACAAGGTCGTGCTCTACAGAGCGGATGGCGTCCATCTTTCTGATGCCGGACAGGAGCTGTTCCTGGAGCAGTTGTTTGAAGGGGTGAGGGGTTGTTTCGGTTGATGGTGGCGGGACCTTTTTAGGTTAGGTCCTTGGTGGCTAGCAGCTGCAGAAGTATTAGACTACCCGAGCTGTCCTGGCGGAGGAGGAGCCTGGGGCTGGTTTACAGTTTATGGTCAGCTTGACCACAATTGTGGTGGCAAGGTTAAAGTTCCCAGTTACGGCCACCGCAGGGACTCGCCCAGAGAGGGCGGTCCCTGTTAATGTTAAAGGTATAGCCCCTAGGCATAAGGTTATACACGCCAGCTGGCAACGAGGCCTGCAAGGACGAGCCGGGTACCAGAAGAGTTACTGGTTACCCTGTGGGGGCATGTTTTTCTGCAGCTGCTTTTGGCCCTCATCAGTAAGGGGTGGGGGGTTCGGTGGTTATGTTGCTTACATTGTTATGTGTTTACGGTTTATTCAATAAATATTTTGACCCAAGCCGGGCGTCAGCGTTTCATTCGCCTGGGGGGTGGAAAACCAGCAAGCTTAAGGGTTGGGCGGTTGGCGAGGGGTCACCTAAGTATGGCTAGGTCGCCGCATCTCCCCCATGTAGTTTATACTTTATTGTTGCATTTTGCACACAGATACTGACCAGCGTTACTGGCGGCCTCAGTGTGCGGCCACCAGGTCCCTTTAATTCATAGGACATTACCTGCCTCTACAGCTCTGGGCTAAGCCTGTACCATGTCTGGACATGGTGCAGGCTGTGCTTCTAATTATCTCGACTAAGCCCTGCCAAAAGTGCATATGGAAATGAAAAAAGGGGCGTGGAACCGTGCTATTTAAAGCGTCTCCACCAGCCCCTCATCTTTAATACTGACTGCAACTAAATAAATTTACCTCCCCTTCAATTCAACATGGATTTGACCACTCTTTCTTAGCGCTGGTCTATTGGAACAATTTTATTGCATAGTGTATGGCCAGCTTAAGTCAATGGTGCCTAAAGATCTGAATCTGGCCCAAATTCAGCTTTTCACTCTCATGACTTAAGCTGGCTGGTTTCCAGCTCAAGTCTAATAACAGTGTAACAGTAACGCCGGTCAGTATCTATGTGCAAAATGCTAAAATAAAGTATTCTCCCTGCATGCAAACACTGACATTCATTTTACCTTCCCTGCAATTCAACATGGTTTTACCCACTCTTGAAAAAATCTTTTGATTGGAACAATTTATCTTATAGTGTGTGGCCAGCTTTACACTCTCATGGGCAAAACCATGTTGAATTGCAGGGGAGGAAATTGTAATTAGTTGCAATCAGCATAACAGGGGACAGCTGATGTTTCCTAGCACAAGTCTAATAACAGTGTAACAGTAACGCTGGTCAGTATCTGTGTACAAAATGCAACATTAACGTATTTTCCCTGCATGCAAACACTGACATTAATTTTACCTCCCCTGCATTTTAACATGATTTTGTCCATGAGAGTGTAACTCATGAGTGTTAGTCATGAGAGTGAAAAGCTGAATCCAGCCCAAAGTGAGTAACTAGTATTTTCCTAAAAATTATTTTGAACTCTGGTCTAAAGCTAGGTACACACGGTAAGATAAATTGTATCCAATCGACAGATTTTTCAAGAGTGAGTAAAACCATGTTGAATTGCAGGGGAGGTAAAATGAATGTTAGTGTAGCATGCAGGGAGACTACTTTATATTTGCATTTTGCACACAGATACTGACCAGCGTTACTGTTACACTGTTATTACACTTGTGCTGGAAACATCATCTCTCACCTGTAATACTGATTGCAA
>JABWIB010001636.1:33022-46474 GCA_016617825.1 Platyplectrum ornatum | reverse complement strand
ATTGTTTTTAATGTGATGATAATAAAATTGAGAATTTTAACATTAGGATTACTGCCGTATTAAAATATAGAAACGTGAAGAGTGCATCCCTGAGTAACGAACCTTCTCTTTTTTCTGTTCTTTAGGACACGGAAATCAGATGCAAGGTCTATTAGTTCTCCATTTAAGTTCCCAGCATAAAGAGTTGGGCATGACTTGTAGATTCCTGCAAATTATAACATTTCATTCAAGTCTCAAAATTTTGATTTCATTGAAAAATTTGATTTAATTTTAAATCTCAATTTACTTTTATTATTTTTCCATACTGTGACTTAAATTTCCACTTCAACCAATGATTCATTTCAGTCTTGCCCCTGAGACTGAATTTTAACATTAGGATTACTGCCGTATTAAAATATAGAAACGTGAAGAGTGCATCCCTGAGTAAAGAACCTTCTCTTATTTCTGTTCTTTAGTGTATTGTAAGTTTAGGAGGTTCGGATAGCACCACCCCATATACATGATGAGTAATTTATGAGAGGGGTATGTTAGCAATCGTACGTTAATACGACAGAGGGTGTGCGGTCCAAAGAAAAAAACTCTGTGTTCTTATCTGATTTCCGTGTGCCAGTTTTTTTTTACTAAGAAGTTCTCTGCATAACATCCTCATAATTTTCTTTATGTATAAGACAATTATGAGGATGTTATATATAAGACTCTAATGATAAGACAATTATGAGGATGTTATGTATAAGACACTAATGGTAAGACAATTATGAGGATGTTATGTAGGCCAAACTCCATTTTGGTGAACAATTCTTAGCCATTACCTCCAGTTTTCATAATTTCAGTCACAATTAAGTAGTACCAGAATCCTCAACCAGTACCAAAATATTTGTGTTTCATTTAACTGCTTCTGATAAAGAACATGGTAAATACATGCTAAACTTTACCTATTATATTCCACACATTTTTGTAGCACTTAAGGTGGCCATTCACGAGAACGACTTCGTTCACGTGGAATGTCAGCAGCGACAAACGAATTTAGGGAAAATGGAGATAAGGTAGGGACAGGGAAAATCACTGTCTGTGGGCCATCCATGAGAACAATGTCGTTCTCATCGTGGCTATTAAAATCTTGGTCATTGGAGTCTTTTATGTGGCCATCCACTGACCGTTTTTTTTTCCCAAAGCCCACGGATATCGTAAATGGCCTCCTTTAATATAGACACTATATAAATTAAGTTGCAATTATGTGAAAGTTTCTACTTCAGTGTTGGACTGTATTAAGCAGCTACATTCTACAGGTTGTTAAGACACTGTTGCTTAAAAATATTACAAGCTCACAACAAGGCATATTGAGTATTTCATTCCATATCATTATTATAAGTGTTCAGTTGATAATGACAGAAATAATAACAGATAGAATATAGCAGAAATTCTAATGTTTATAACAAAGAAGTAAAATATATTTCTTTTTCCTTGATAATGATCATTTCCGTTTCACACCAATGATACTGTTGTAAAAAAAGTAAATGAAAGCACCATTACTTGCACAGAAGAGCATTACAGTTAGTAGGTTCCAATACCTTATGATCAAGACATCTAAATTGTGAGTGAAACCATTTTTTTTGGTGACATATTATTTTTTTTTATGTTATACAATAATGAACAATTTGTTTCCTTGTCTATTTCTGGTTTAAGTTTACACTTCCTCTAGTATTCTCCTGTCCACTGGTTCTCCTGGGTTGTCCTTAGGTTTTTTCCATTTCTGGGGGGTTCTTTGGGCCCCACCATGGTTTTTCTGCTCCAATTGGAGCTGTAGTTCACCCGTGGTGGATTGCCGGATTACTTGGTACTTGGTCTTGTGTCACTTGTGTTGTTAGTCCAGTCAGTCCCAGCTAAGGGTTTGGCAAGTAGTGAGAGATTCGCTGGGGGCTATGACCTGATGCATACCGGCCACTGCAAGTCCATCCACACCCTTAGTGGCTCTGTTAAATACTGGGTCTGCAATTAGACTCCAGCAATTTGCGTTCCAGGGGGTATATTTACTAAGTGGCGAGATTGCAGTGAGATTGGAAAGCGGGGATGTTGCCCAAAGCAACCAATCAGATTCAAGCTCTCAGTTTCATTTTACACACTGGAGAATGGGCTATGGGCAACATGCCCACTTTTCAGTCTCACTGCAATCTCGTCGCTTAGTAAATATACCCCCAGATGTCTTTCATCACAGGGTGAAACTGCAAATCAGGGTTCTCTCCCTATGCGGAGTGCTATTAAATAGCAGCTAATAACCACTATTAAATAACGTAGCACATAAAAAGATTTCTGATTTGCTATTGGTGCACATGAGTCACTATTGTATGAAACGGCTTACGCGTGGAAAGGAGCATGCTGCCTGAGAGTCATGGGATGGTACTAACAATTTAATATAAGGAAATACAGTGAAAGAGAATAAGATATCTTTTTACAGCAATGTCAGTTAGTTTAAAATCAGTGTGTAGATCTCATTGTAAGCCTAAGTAATTGCGTATGCATTACATAATTATTTTTTCATAAGGTTTAAAAATATATACAGTAATTAAAGTGAAGTATGTGCAAGAGATAGATATATCTTCTATAAAACAGAGAGTGCTGACTGCTAAGGGTTTCTTTCTGTCATGAGTTTAATGTACAGGATAAATGAGGGGGAATTTAGAGCTATGGGCATTTTACATTAATCTGTAATATTAAATTAGTTGGCAAAGTGTTGCTGCCTTAGCAAAAATTCTAAAGTAGTGCTGTATGGTTGTATGTATGGATCATAACTTGTACAGAAGTGCTGCTATGACTTGCCATATGGGAAATAGCCATTAGCAGAAATGATACAATATCTACAAGAGAAAATAATAAATGGTAGCTAATTGCCAAATGTCTTTGATTAGTTTTTTCATAAACAAGTAATGCATTTTCAATTTTTCTCATTCTGTTTTTAATTAGATTTTGTGATCAGTCTGACATTAACTGTGCACAATACAAAGATTACTTGAAAAGGTTTTTATTATTGTGCACCAATGTTGCTGCATGTTCCACAATTACCTAGGTATAAAATGTATATTGTATCACAAAATTATTGATTTTCTTGCTAAAAACACTTCACTTCAACAGCAAGGGTTGTTTTCTCCATCGAGGAGCCACTAACAGATTTGTAGCAAATAAAATATTTTGAGAAGAGGTATTTTTTTTAGGTTTTCTTGTTCAATGAGACAATACATTTATTTTAGATTTAATGATAAACACAAATGTAATTATTTTATTTTGATTTGTCTTCTTTGTAGTACATTCAGTATTATAGTACAAACAACATGCTAGGCTTCATGATGTCATACCACTGTTGTCTGTCACTATAACTTATTAAGACCTAGGGCTAAATTAACTTTAACATGTTGCCCATGGCAACCAGTTAAGGACTAACTGGCATTCTTTAGTTTTTAAAAGTAACTGAGAGCTAGAATGCAATTATTTGTTATGGGTAACATCTCCACTTTCCNAATCNAGCTATTTAGTAAATGTAGGAAATGAAAGAAGATTCATATATAATGAAATCTGTTGGTTTGGTTCGTTAAAGGTACTCTATTTCTCTGTCCTTAATCTGCAAGGTTTCACTTAATTTTTTTCAATATAATATAAATATAAAAAGTTCAGTAGATTTCATTAACACAATAATGTACTTTGTTATTTTTAATGTCACCAGTCACACATTTCATCAGAGGTGGGTTCATGCAATGGTTTGCATTTACATTAGTACTACTCAGCTCTTTTTAGTATTTTAAAGTTGCCTGTTCACTTGATGTATGTTCATTTTCAATAACTATCATCTATTGGGCGAAATATGACATTGGTGCCCTTTGGGGTCGTGTTTAATGTTTGTAAAATATTGCCATGTTGCAGTATGCTTTGCCACATGTAGATCTCAGGAAATGTGTTGAAAGGCTGATCTAGTGCTAACAGCACACAGGTTGTCCTGCCATTGACAATAGTTATTGTCCACATTCATTCGCCACCTAGCTGTTATTGTTGTTAATGTCTCTATATTAATGTCACAAAACACATTTTGATGCCATCTGATTGGGTTCCAGGTCCATCCAAGTCTCAATCCTGTAGGCCACTATCTCTTTCTGCCTCAGTGCTGGCATCATCGATTACATGTTTTGGACAATCAGCTAATTTCAAAGATTGTTGCTTATGGTCTCCAGCTGCACAATATCCCTCTCTGTAAACAATACCAGACACCTTTTGCTGCAGTAATATTCAGCAATTACATATGCGTCCACCAGATGGCTCTATACTGAATGGGAATCCTTGCTCTGAAAATTGTGTGCTCAGAACACACAGAATTTTACTGCAGACAGTAGAAATTGTTAATTTGAAATATTAGGAGCTGCTAAAAATCAATCAAATGACAGAGACTGTCTAAAACGATCCTGCATTTTGGAGAGTTTTCACTGAACAGATGTCGCCTGAAACTGTGTTTTTTTTAAGTAATTTTAATGCTGGGTACAATTCTTTCCGATGTATACCCAGCATTAGTTTATATATTTTGATTACTAGTATAGCCACAGAGGGTTACAATGTTTTTCTTATATATTTTTGCCTGACTCTTCATGGGTTGTCTTATATCACAATCAAACGACTTTCATCTTTTTGATTATATTGTAAAAGACATTTAAAATAACACGTATTATTTAAAAACAGACTGTTTTGCTAACTACAGTTCAGTGGAAACCCCTCATGACCTGCAAAAACATATTAAATTAACATCAGGGTAGGATTAAAGTTTGGACACTGAGCAAATAAACTGTGGAGGTCCCTGCCACTCATTAACAGTACAAATAAACATACATATATAATAATACACACATATACATTTAACAAGACCTTAACAAGATCTTTGTCCATTCTTCATATTTGTGTTAAGTCTGCAACTTTTTTTTGTCCAGCCTCTACTTTTGCCCCTTGTATATTCCTACCTTTCGTGTTTTACAATCTTACCCAGTGGTCAAAGTGGAAAATTAAATTTAGGCGCATGAATATTAAGAGGAGGTGGCATGGAATATAGAAAATATTAAAAGGAGATTTATAGTTTTTGTATTCAATTAACAGATGCCGCTGCATCATTGTTATGTGTCCGATGTCTATGGACCAGATTCAGACACAACTTACTCAAAACCATGTTGAATTGCAGGGGATGTAAAATTAATGTTATTGTTTGCATGCAGGGAGAGTACTTTATTTTTGCATTTTGCACACAGATACTGACCAGTGTTACTGTTCCACTGTCATTAGACTTGGGCTAAAAAACATCATGTCTCAACTTCAAGATTGTTTGCAACTAATGAGATTTAACTCCCCTTCAACATGGTTTTGCCCACTCCTGAGTAAGTCGTGAGTAAGTCAATAGTGCCTAAAATCTGAATCTGGTCCTATGTGAGCACCCCTTAGAATTGGCCTTGTGTATTGGGGCCTGGGAAGACCAGTCAGGTTGTCCTGTGGTTAATCTCACCATGAGGGACACATTTATGTTTGTTTGTTTTGTGTGTTGCATATGTATGAGAAGCTTTTGGTATGTTGTTTGTTAATAGACATACACTCTTTGGGCCGGATCCTGCTTCTCTCCGGCTTTACTCTCTTGTAGAGCGATCCATTGGTGTCTGAAATGAACGAGAGAGAAGCATGGTCCCGCCCAATGTAGAGAGTAAATAGTTTCTCTTGCACGTAATTCAAGGAGTTTTAGGATTTGACGTGCGTGTTCAGGTATGCGTTCGATAGCGATCGTATGTCAGCCATTGTATTTACTTGTTTCATAATGTAATTTAGAAATCATTTAGCTTTGTCTAGTTTATATTATGTTTTAAATTTGACACCTTTTTGACAGTAATCATTTTTGTGTGTGTATTTTTACGGTATTTCAATAAAAACTAATTATGTATTTTGTGTTTGTTACCGTGTTCACTAATATATGTCCTTGCATTAAAGCGTGTTGTGTGTTGCTACCATTTGTTAAATAGCACTCCGTTGTCGTCGGCCATTACTGTGTGCTGTAGTCCCTAGCAACCATGTGGCAAATAGCGATTGTACTCCCTTTTGCCATGTGCATACACATTCCCTGGATTATGGCCGTCTGTTCTTTGGCCTCATATCAAATTAATTCACTCACTACAATCATCTATCGTCGAGGCTTCCTGGGTGACGTTACAACTTGCAAACATGCTTTATTTTTGATTAAGCAAATAGGTTGTCACATAATTTCATGGAACACCAATGTCCATTAGGCTAATGTTTGTAGTTTTCTTAAAATACACAAATATACGTTCAAATAGGTACAGAATGTACGTGACATATTAGATTTACAAATATTTTAGCTACCCACCATCAACAGAAAAAGAAAATAAACCAAACAATTTAACACCCCATGTCTAAAACAATCCACAATTGCAGGGGAGGAAAAATGCAAAACATATCAACAGTATTACAGGTGAGAGATGATGTTACCACCCCTAATCTAATAACAGTCTAAAGCTGGGTACACCTGTGAAAGATCATCTTTCCAATCAACAGATCAACCACCCTTTCAGCAGATATCTGTTACATGTGTACTCAGAAAACATGCTGCAGGGTCGTTTGAAACAGTCTGTGGTCGTTGGAAAAGATTGTTAGGAGCTCCTAATATTTAAGATCAACGATGCCACGATGTCTGCTGTTTTTTCTAGTGTGTATTCTGTCAGCAATGTGTGGAACGAGCTCTGCTTCCAGGCTCCACCTCTTGTGGGCGTGTCTAAACACTTCAGTTTCATTCATGCTTCCCCCTGTCTGTCATCACTGCCACCTCTCCCACTATTCTTTCCCTCACTTAAAAATAAAAATCTATAAAAAAAAAAACATCCTTGAATATCTTTTTTAAAAAACATTTACGAATTATTAATTTGTGGTTATTATTTAAAAATGTTTTAGAAAGCAAAGTGGGGTGGGTGGGGGGCCAGAGGTAGTGTATATGCTGCACTGAGCAGCTATGTGACTGTAGCTGCTAACACTTGCCCTGTGTGAGGTGTGTGGTGACTGCTATACAGCAGGCAGCAGCTTCCAGCAGGATATACAGGAGACACTGAAGCTCCCCTCCTGTATATCCTGCTGGAAGCTGCAGCCTGGTGTATAGCAGTCACCACACACCTCACACAGGGCAGCTTCTTCTTGATGTCCCGATAGCTGGTGATAGAGCCGCAGACTCCCCTTCATTCATATCCACACTGAAGTCTTAGCTCCGCCCCCCCATGGGAGGGAGTGAGGGGCTTCAGTGTGCTCTATACTGTCTCCTCCATCCCTGTGTCAGAGTGACAGCCAATCGGCATTGAACGATCCTGCCGTAATGCATTGTGGCCAATAACTTCCTACATCGCTCTGCAAATCTTTGTAGTGTGTACTGGGGTGAGTCATCGGCTGACTCATTGTCCCATACTCTGCTTTTACGCGATGTTTTCAACATCGTGCTGATGTTTACCCAGCTTTACCATAACAGTGCTCAGTATATGTGTCCAAAAGGACGTAATTACGTTTTTGACATGCGTGGAAATGCATGACATTCAACTAACCTCCCCTGCAAACCAACATGTCTTAACACACTCTTGTTTAAAAATGAACATTTATTACATATGTAGCTAAAAACGTTTATGGCGTACTTTTTGAATGATTCCAAAATAAATTGTACTTTTGCAGGGTAGCAACACAGAATAACAGTGTTTGCATGTATGCAGAATTAACTAACAAGAAACATTACACAGACATACTGACACGGTTTAATGTTACGATCTACAATGTTCCTGTAATACCGTTAAAAAGTTTATCAAGAAAACAAAACACCAAAGCAACATGGTTTGTAGCACTTGTGAAAAAAAAATTACAAGGGGAAATATTATCTTTCATTGTGTATGGCGCTAAACACACACAATGATTGCCATTTGTGCGTCTGCTGTAACATGTGTGTCATAGTGCATGTGTTTCATGTTTCAATTAACATGCACATAGTTAACTCACAGATTTTGGCCCTACCAATTATGAGCCTTCAAGAGATTACAACTAAAGCTGCCCATACACTATAAGATAAATTGTGCCAATCTAAGCATTTCTCAAGAGTGCCTAAAACCATGTTGAATTGCAGGGGAGGAAAATGTAATAGCAATCACCATTACAGGTGCAACATGATTTCCCAAACACAAGTGTAATAACAGTGGAAAAGTAACGCTGGTCAGTATCTGTGTGCAACATGCAACAATAAAGTATTCCCCCTGCATGCAAACACTGATATTCATTTTACCTCCTCTGCAATTCCACATGGTTTTACCCACTCTTTACAAATGCTTACATTGGATCCATTTATCTTATAGTGTATGGCCAGCTTAACTGTGCATATATAGTCATATTAAAAAATACAGTCAAGCACTTGATAGCATGATTAAACTACTTAACTACGTGATGGATTATTATTAGTTAAAATAATTCAACAAACAAAATAATATGACGAATAAAAATGGACACACAACAAGTAATAAATGTACCGTGTCAAATTTTATGAACAAAAAAATATATATCAGTAACCACATCATCAACAAAAAATAAAAATACATAACAGGTACAATATAACTACATCAAAATAAAAAAACATTGTTTACTAGATTCCCCTGGACTAGTTTATTGATGTAATCAACACAAGGGCTTATTAGTTTTTGTAAAAAAAAATAAAACAAAAATGTTGGGTCCAAAATCTATCCCGGATCAACACATTTGGCCATTACATTTAAAATGAAAAAGTGGCTATCTGCAGCATATGGTTTCCAATACACGACTTATGGTCACCAGAATGGTAGATTTCCATGAAATACTGCAAACCTACAAAAAAATAAATAAATAAAAACATGCATGATACATTATCAAAATAATAAATGAACACACATTTCAAAAGTAATAAACAACACAAACAAGGATTTTGTCAAACATTCACATAGCTTTCACAATCCAACAATTACATTCATATAATTTCCGAAAGGGACAAACTAATGTCGGTATTACTATTGAACAACAATTGTCAGTTAATTGAAAAATTAACGTCATGATATGCTAACACATTAACACACATGCCTATACAGCGTACACATACAAACGTACACATCTTACAAATACACAAACCCCAAAAAACAACAACAACAAAAAATAACATTAAACCTACAGGTATGTAAGGCTATCATATAGGATCCACTATGTTTTCACCACGACACAAATGGACAAACGCAACCAGACACACAAGCTATTTACCATTTCCTACATCTAATAAAGTTTAAAAGTAATAAACATTACCTTACATACATTACCATATCCACAATATTTACAAAATTATGCTAATCAAACATGCAAGTTTATAAAAATTAAAACAAAAGCAACAAAAAACATTCTTTCACAATCTCATGATACCCATGTGTCAATTACGATCTACAGTATATTGAATCAAAGTAGGCCAGATTGAAAAGGCATCCTTCACACGTCATACATTTGTAAACATTACTACATGATGTACATACTTACATTAAAAAAAACACTCACAAATGTTGTCCCAAAAATTCATCCCACCTTCAGAGATGGAGCTGGGGCTAGTGTGTTGCTCTGCCTCCCCATCATCTCGTTGTCAGCTGGTGCCTCACTCTCTACAAAAGGACCCCCATTTCTCACCAGGATATTATGAAAGACACCACACAACACAACAATGTTACTCACTATCCTCGGACCATACACGAGGGCTCCCCCAGACTGGTCGAGGCATCTGAACCGCCCTTTCCAGACACCAATGCACCGCTACACGACCTGCCTGGTGGCCGTATGAGCGAGGTTATAAGCTACATGTTTGTCTGTGGTTGGGTTTAAAATGGGGTCAAAAGAAAGCGACACAGAGGGTAGGCGCAATCACCTAAAAAATACAATAAAAAAAACCATTAACATTAACTCTCATATGGGTAACAAATTACAACGACCAAAAAAAAAAATAAACACATACCTAAAAGCCACGCATCTCTGGCACCTTGTGCGTCTCTTTGTTGTAATGTACGCCATATTGATGTTTGCTGCATGATGAAAGAGTCATGGCTCCTTCCACCAAAATTTGCAACTACATCAAGAATAAGGAGGTTGGCATCACATATAACCTGGACATTCAAGGAATGGAAGCCCTTCTTATTATAGAATATATTCTTATCCATTCCTCGAGGGACCAGTGCTATATGCGTGCCATCCACAGCCCCTATTACGTGTGGAAAACCAGCAATTTCCATAAATCGCTGCTTAACCTGCACTAGGGATGCTTTATCAAATGGCATGGACATAAATTGACGAACACGCAGCAGAAATGCCTCCATTACCCGATGCAGAATTCGGCATAAAGAACTCTGAGACATTCCTGCTGCGCATCCTATTACCTTCTGGAATGAACCAGAGGCACAAAATTGTAACACCGCTAGAAGTTGTGTTAACGGTGGAATTTGTGTGTGGCTGCCAAGATTACCCTCAAGGTCGCTCTAAACAATTTTGAGAGTGTCCAAGATAAGATGAGGTGGAAAGCGGTACCGCCGCCTCATCTCACCATCTGACAACCCAAAGAGACTGACACGTGGCCTAAAGATGCGCTCCCGGGCCCTCTGTCGGCGACACAGACGATCTGGATTGGCAGGAGGACACTCCATAGGCACAGGGACATCTAATAAGGAGATACAAACGCCCATCTGCAAAATAATTTGGTGACAAAAATACATTAAGAAACTTTGCAACATTATTTTACCAAAAACACACATTCTTTTGACTATACCTGATAACTTAAGTAATTAGAGGTGTGTTTCAAATTTGACAATGTACTTAAAATGTATCACCATTAATATGCATTACATAATATACATAGGCAAAAAATACACTGACTACTTACAAACAAAGCTGTATGTGAAAAAGAAACATGAAAACATATTCATATGGTGTATTACCGTTTGCACTGCTACAAAACCAGCCATAATGTCATCCAAACCTATAGAAACAAACAATTTGAAAAACATGGTTACACGTTCCTCATAACTACAACATTTTGGATTAGTGGATGTCAATGAAATAATCAAAAACACTTACAAATAAAACTTATATTTGCACGAAAAGAAACCATGCAATAAACACATAGGACAAACAAAGGAGTCAGTTCTGCCCATTTATAATGAGTACATGAGTACATGAGTACATGACACAGTATGACTCTCCACATACACGACCCTGTGTAAAACATGGCATGGATGTAACCTGCCTATACGGACATATAGCAATCGTTGCTATGTAAATTAGTCACACCCTACTTGGCCTGAATTTTTATAAAAAACCACAAACTATTTTTTATTTATCTAAAATTATTGTTACATTTCTATAACACATAATGATTAGATATTCCTTTGTGGCCACATGATATGTTTCACCTTGTTCGTTACACAATTGAGAGTAACAGATTAAACATTGTGCAGGCATAAGTATCTTATGCTATATGTGGATAATAAGGGCGCATAGACTATGCATAACTTAGCGAAATCATCTGTTAGCGAATCCAATTAACAGGTCATCACCGAAGTATACATTCGCTAAAATGCGATTGCGACTAACATGTTTTAACCAATGCAGATGTGGTTTATTCATATTATACATATGTTTGTATTTTGTGTGTATGAAAATTGAGCACAAACATTGCAGCCACTTTCAAACATTATTGTGGACACAAACAACACACACAGTAGCAAATATGTGGTCAATGATCTTTAATAAGATGCACCAAATGTCAGTTAATGTTCATAAGCCTGTGTTCAACAGCACTAACACACTTGAAACTTGAAAGGTTTAATTAGGTACATGGTAGTCACTGTGTGAAACAGTTTAAAAGTGCATACATAACATTGTTAGCATGTTAAAGCAAAAAACACACCATAAATTAACACAAAAGTTATAAATCAGTATGCCATACCTGACCCACAATTGAGGAGTGTAATTATTCTACACATGTGAAGTCAAGATTTTCCATTGGTTGCAAAGTGATATAAAAGGACAGCCAAAGTACTCAGAATTGTATGTTGTGACGTTAGTTCTGTGTGTGCACCGTGTGTGAGTACTCTCCTAGGGAATTGCATAATCGCAGTGGAAAAATCATCTGCCATGTCACAGTAAGTTTGACTTGTTAAATGTTTGTTTGTAAGAACATGTATTGTCGTGGTAAATGTGCATAAGGATTAAAGCATACAAATCTCTATAAAGTGACATCATGTTATTATATATGTTGTATGTTAGGCAGGTTTTTTTTTTAAACTAACACATATTGGTAAATATATAGATGTGGTTAAACATTGTAGTTGTTGAGACAAACTTTTTTATTGTTGTCCTCTTGGCTTCCTATAAGCTGTGTTAATACTGCTTAATTGTGAGACTGAAATTTGTTGTAGATTTTTTATTTAAGTATATTGTTAAACACAAACCTTTATATGATTATTTTTTAACATTGTATTTTCCTTTCACATGTTAAGGAATGATACCCCAACTGTGGCTGCACAAGTGGAGAATGAGGGAAATGTAGGTGCAGCTAACCCTGCTGTTGCATTGGTTGGTCCGACGAAACCTAAAAGGAACCCTAATTTTAAACAAACTGAACTGAAACATTTGGCTTCACTTGTTAAGGATCGATTATATAGGAGTGGCAAAGAGGCTCCTGTGCATTTACGTGCTGAAATTTGGGACTCTATAGCGGACNAAATAAATGTATATTCTCGTGCAAAAGACCCAAATTTTTTAATGCGACCCACTAGTGTTGTTAAAAAAAAGTAAGTAACACAACTATGGTATGCAACATTTTGTGCGTGTTTTTCTATTTTCTATTTGAGAAAGTTGCTTGATAAGGTATTTAAAAATGGTATGGTGTAATACTATATATACTATTTATTACTTGGAAGAGCATTTTTTTGTCATTAACATTGTGTGCGAGTGTTTGTAAGCACATGTTTGGTGAATTTACAGTCATGATATAAAAGAATATGATCATGGTGATCTACTGTTTGTTAATGGCCGATTGTGTTCTCTGTACACATCGGTAACATAATGTATAATAAACGGATTTTGAATTTTTAAAATACGTAGAATACATTGTGTAGCTTATTTGTACTAGCCTTGTCATTGGTCATTTTAGTAATGATGGTATTTCGTAATACTACGTCATGTGTTGACAGATGGCAGGACTTTAAGCAAAGTGTCAAGAAAAAACTTGCAGATAGAGCCAAACATAATCGGACATCTGGGGCTGGAGCATTGCCCAACAATCTGCAGCTGACTGACACTGAAGAATTTGCAATGCCCATGGTTGTAACAGAGGAGGTTTATGGAATTGGAGGCTGG